>JBBBDQ010002951.1:137500-305000 GCA_037127315.1 Ascarosepion bandense | reverse complement strand
ATTTGAACTGTTGTCCTCATCTTTGTTGCCATATTCACGTTTCAGCTGTTGTACAATCCAACCTTCTTCAGATGAATCAATTTTGAACTGAACCTCAATGCGACTTCTGAATGTCTTAATTATCTCTATTTAACTCAACTATCTAAGTTTTTTATTCACCACTGCTGTCCAATGCTTTTATCTACTTGGCCATGTGTTCAATCATTTGAAGAAGGTCAGAGCATACAATGGTCAAAGCATTGGGAATATGACAACAAAGATGAGGATACCAGTCTGAGCAATATAAATAATGTAAACCACTGCTTGTAATTGTTTACACAATTGTGTATACAGGTATAGGTAGAATCAAGTGCAATGACATAAAAATGATTATTTTACATAAATATTTCTTCTCTTACTTTTTGTGAATGCATTTAATCTATTTTATGTGATACTCATGTATTCAACATTCTATAGTAAAAGTTTCTGATTCTAAAATTTAAGCTTGTCTTACAGATCTTCTCTCGCATAAGTAAAATGCTACTTATGTCTACATTGGGTTTTTATTTTTTCATTTTTTTTCTGAAGATCCATAATTTTGAAGATGAACAAAAGTACAGTGTGACACTGCGAAACCTTCTAGATGACCACAAAGATGTTGTTTCGCTTTTAGCTGAAGGACTCAGTGAATCTCGAAAACATATCAAGGTAAGTAAAAAATTATGGTAATATTTTATTTATATATATATAAACTTTTCCATTACATCCATTGGTGTGTAGGGCAGCGTTTTTGCTGTTTCCATAACAGTTTTTTATTGGGCAGGGGTTGTTAGCCCTGCACCCAACCCCCAAACCTGGAGGATGATGATTTTCTAAGCATAGCTTAGACGTGACACACGGCTGAAAGTAGGAGGTACCCGGTAATGATCAAACTCAATACTCAGTTATAATGATTCTAGCAAGATTAGCTTGCTAAACTTTACACCACACCGAGGTGCCCATATATATATATATATATATATATATATATATATAATATGGAGCCCTATTACAGAATTGTAAAAAAAAATGCCATTGATCACTTAAACTCAGAATTTGACACTTTTTTTTTTAATTTGACCAGCTCCAATAAGTTTAATTTTCATATATATAAGCCATTCAGCAACATCATATGAGACATGCTGTATTCTTTGAATTTGCAAGTGATTAAGATTTGTAGTTAGCTACAAAAGTTTTTGGGGATCACTTCAGAATATGATCGACGGCCAAAAGTAGGAGGTACCCAGTGAGGATTGAACTCACTACTCAGTTATAATGATTCTAGCGAGACAAGCTTGCTAACCATTACACCACGCCGAGGTGCCCTATATATATAAGACCTTAAAAAAGGTCTCACTGTTTTTTCATGAAAAGTAATTTTTTATTTACAAAAATTAGTAAGAAACATGTCACTGAAAGTATTATCCATTACTATCCACTACTATTTCCCATCTTTCTGGCAGCATTTAAATTCCATGTCAGAAAAATGACACTTTTTTAGTTTAACCATCAATTAACTCATTTTTTGGTATCTTTATAAGAATGAAAGTGCTGCCCAGCCAGGCCATGTGTCATTGATTGGAACAAGTGATAATCAAATTAGGCAATTTCTGGTGAATATGGCAGGCAGGGTAGGACTTCCCATTTAAGCATTTCCAAGTAGGTTTTCACCAGTTTTGCAGCATGGGGCCCTAAAGTTGTCAAGTTGCAAAATCACTTTGTTGTGTCTCTGCTTGTAGAGTGGCTGTTTTTTTCTTTAGTGCTCAGCTCAGATGCATCAGTTGTAGTCACTTGTGATTTCCTCTGATGGCTTTGGTTGTTTGAGCAACTTATAATAAACTGCCCTCAGCTGATCCCACCAAATGCAGAGCAGAAATTTCGAACTATGGATTTTTGGCTTTGATATGATGTTGATACATGGCCAAGCTTATCTTACGATCTTCTATGTTTAGGGTTGTTGTAATGTATTCACATTTCATTGCTGGTAATGATACAATGCAAAAAACCTTTCCTTTTATGCAATTGATACAGCTGTTCATGTATGACAAAATGCCATTCAACATTTCTCAGCTTCAACTCATATGGCACCCAATGTCCTTGCTTTTGAATCATTCCTAATGCTTTCAAACATTTCAAAACTGTTGTGTGATCAACTTGTAATGATTCTGCAAGTTTGGCTTGCACTCGACATGAGTATTCATGAAGTAATGCCTCAAATTCTTTATCTTCAAACTTTTTAGTGCACTACAGCATTAGCTTCTACATCAAAATCATTATATTTGAAGCATCTAAAACAATTTCTGCATGTTGTTTCCGACAGAGCATAGTTGCCGTAAGTCTCAATAAGAATTTTGTGTTCTTCAGCTGCAGATTTCTTTTGAATAAAGTCAGTCAGTTAAGTGCCATATGTGAATCACGCTTGGGCGATCATGTCTCGAAAGAGACATGACTGACTGGGCAGAAGATTATCCCACAGTAGGTTGCCATTGCTTACTGCAGTAGACTGGTTGCCAGTCAAGGCTATAGAACCCAATCTGTCCTGTTATTTAACCCATAACTGGAAGGAAGAGACGGATTAATACCTTTCCCAAGGGTATTTGCGCGTAAGTGAATGCAATGAATTCAACTGGAATTCGAACTCGGCTCCTCGATTTCTCGTTCCGTTCCGATATCCACTGTACCACAATGCACATCCGCTTGAATAAAGTAGTGTAGTAAAATTCTCTGAAAATATACACTGTCTTTGACACAAAATCCAACATATTTAATGCTATAAAAAACAAAGTTGTTTACACTTTGACAAAATGACTTACACTTAATTTCAGTTTATGGTACTTCCTTATAGATGTGTTACCATATAAAACTACTAGGAATGCCATTTGTTAGAAAGCAGCAAGAACTTCTTCAAGGTCCTTATATATATATATATATATATATATACACTCAGAAAACAATCTAATGCATAGTAACTATAAGCAAGATGAATATCACTTAGAAGCATTATGAGGAAATACACAACTCTAACCCTAACCCTAATACTTAAAAATGGTAGCAATTTACCTTTATGGGTAAAAGAATAACTGAGATATTGATCTTTAAATGTTGCGACTAATTTCCAAAATTCCAAATTTCCAAAGGGTCATATCTTGAAAATCCTTTGACCTAGAGGTGTAAAATAGGTACCATTTAATTTGTAACCTGAAGTTCTATAAATGTACCAAATTTGAAAAAAATCTGTGTTGGTTATGGTCAGACCCATGTTGATTTGACATAAAATGACATATATGTGTTTTTTTTTGTTTTTTTTTTCAATCGTATCACCCCGAGCAAGGCGGTAACGCCACTGATGTGCAGGAGGCTACGTAATAGTGAAAAGATTGGAAAAGAAAGCCGGAAACCACATCCTAAACAGGGAACAAGGGATGAGTCTCTTAATCTGTTCAATAGACATGGGTGGAGTGTGAACCGGTGATAGATATCTCTATCTACTCCAATTGAAAAAAAACAAAGTGAAAAGATTGGAAAAGAGAAAGCCAGAAACCACATCCTAAACAGGGAACAAGGGATGAGCCTCTTATGTATGTGTGTATGTATATATTTGTGTGTGTGTATATATTTATATTGTATTCTTTTATATGTAGGTGTGAATGTATGTATGTGTGTGTGTGTGTGTATATATATATATATATATATATATATATATAATATTTGAAAAAGTGTGCATGGTATATATGTATTTTATTTGGTGTGCTGATACATATTTACTAGTGTATGTAGGTGGTGTGTATGTATATGTATATATTTGTTTAAATGTATGGTGTGTATGCATATAGATGTGTGTGTGTATTTATATATGTGGAATTGTATAGTTTTTGGGCGGTTATGTATATCTGTATGGGTGTATATGTATATATATATATGTAGTTATATAGGTGTGTGTGTGCATATGTAATTTAATATGAGAGTAATTGTATGCATGTATATGTTGATATGAATATGGGTGTGTGAGTGTGTTGGTGTTAGTGTGTAGATGTGTGTGTGTGTGTATGTATACTTATATATATATTTATATATTAATTGCTCATTTTGCTTATTAGACGATATAATAAATTTTTTATCTAAATAGTTCAACCAGAATGATTTTTTATTATTAATTTAAACAAAAATTTTTTTGGAAAAATTTTTAACAAATTTTTTATTGTCTCCTTTTTCTTCCTTCTCCTTCTCTTCTTTTTTTTTTTTATATCTTTCTTTTCCTTTCACCATCGAAAGTCATCATCAGTCGTTACCTTGGTTACAAAGAATATTTTTTTATATCTTATTTTTTTGTTTACTTCCCCTTTTCTACCCCTTTTGTCTTTTCTTTTCATTCTCCCTACCACCTCTATTCCTGTGACACAGTTTAAGTTCAATTTTTTTCTTTAATACAAACGTATTGTAAAGTCTTCTAATATCGAGTCATAAATCACTGTTTCTTCTTTCTGTTTTCTTATCTGTCCAACAAATTCAAATAACAAATTTTTTTTTTTTAACTTCCTGTGTATAGATATGTTTTTGGGATTCTTTTAATATATAGAAATTTTGTCAGTCAGTCAGTTAAGTGCCATACGTGATACACGCTTGGGTGATCATGTCTCGAAAGAGACATGACTGACTGGGCAGAAGATTATCCCACAGTAGGTTGCCGTTGCTTTCTGCGGTAGACTGGTTGCCAACCAAGGCTATAGAACCCAATCTGTCCTGCTATTTAACCCATAACTGGAAGGAAAAGACGGATTAATACCTTTTCCAAGGGTATTTGCGCATAAGTGAATACAATGGCTTCAACTGGAATTCGAACTCGGCTCCCCGGTTTCTCATTCCGAGCTGATATCCACTGTACCACAATGCACATTTGAATTAATAAATTTTTTTCAATCATTGCTGATAAAGTGAGAATTTTTTGATTTACTCTATATATTTAGCGCTGTAAATAGATTATACTATTTACATCAAGCCCTCCACCTTGATCAATTTTAATATTGATAAAATTAATATTAATAGGATCTGGCTTTTTGGGATTTTACCTATTTGCTCATCCTTTTTGGATTTAAAAAATATATGTTGCTCCTATCCCTCATGGTTGAGCTCTCTCAGTTTTGATCCCATATAAAATTTCAATTACCCAAAATTCAATGTGGAGAGATTTATCCCGGAGTATTCCTTGAAGAATATACCATACCCAAACCCTGAATCTTTTATCGTCTCCCTCACAGATAAAATCAAAAATTTTTTGAGGAGACTGTGATGAAAAGCTTACTTTTATCTTCAATCTATTGAATCTTCAAATCATCCTACAGAGTGTTATAACCTCAAGATCCAATGGACCACCTGTTTGCAAATTCCTGAACCCTTTCGAAAAACACCTCTTTAACATTTAAAAAAAAATTTTTTTTTTTTGATTATATATATATATATGTGTGTGTGTGTGTGTGTGTGTGTGTAGTTATGTGGGTGTGTGAATATGTAATTTAATATGTGAGGGTGTAATTGTATGTGTGTGTATATGTGGATATGAATATGGGTGTGTGAGTGTATGGTGTTAGTGTGTGAATTGTATTTTAACTTTTAATTCTTTAATATTGTAAATTCTTCTTTTAATATCAAGTCATGAATCTCTGTTTCCGCTTTCCGTTTTCTTATATGTCTGGCCGACAAATTTAAATAAAAATTTTTTTATTTTAACTTCCTGTCTGTTTTTTTTTTTTTTTTTGATTCCTCCAGCATAGAAATTTTGTACCAATAAATTTTTGTTTTCGATTCTTGCTGAAATGGCTATTCAACAAATGTAAATTTTGGAATTTTTGAATATATTATATATATATATATATATATATATATATATAAACAAAAATAATAACAAATTAACATGTAATAAACCTCAATAGACCCCAAATCATCCAAAACTAAAAATAAAAGAAACTGTAGAAAAAGAAAGATCATTTGGTTTAACCCTTTTTATTGTAAATCAACTAAAATCAATATTGGTAAATATTTTCTCAAATTAATAGACAAAAATTTTAATAACAGTAATCCTTTATGAAAATTTTTTAATAGGTACACCCTTAAAATCAGCTATTCTTGTACTCCTAATATAGACAACCTCATTATTTCCCATAATAGAAGTATTATAATGAATTTACACAATACTGATTCTGGATCCAGAATTTTGAATGAATACAGCTGTAGCTCTGTGGATGCCTGCCCGGTAGAGGGCAAATGCAAATCCACCCAGGTGATTTATGAAGCCTGCATTTCTCCATCAAACAATAAAAATAACTACCGAACCTATATTGGTATGTCTGCTGGACCTTTTAAGTAGAGACTTTATAACCACAGGTATTCTTTTTCGAACCTGGGTCAAAAGTACCAGATAGCCCTTTAACGGATATTCTGGAAAATGAAAGAGGAAGGGCTGGATCCTGTAATTAGCTGGAAACTAATAGGTTCAGCCCATATTCCGAGGAATTTTTGTAATAGGTGCTGTCTGTGTTTACTAAAAAAAATTTTAATATTGAAGTATCCCCACCAGCACCTACTCCTGAATCTTAGAAGGGAATTTATTAGTAAGTGCCGCCATAAAGCTAGTTTTTTGAATACTTAAATTTAAAATTCCTAATTGTTAGATTTTAGGATATAAATTTAATGATTTTTGATACATTATTTTTATTTTTAATTTTAACTTTAAAAAGTATTTTAACCCCTCTACCTTCCCCTCCCAGTCTCCTTTAATTGTCTATCTTTATAAAATATGGATTCCTTTTACTAAACCCCTTTCTCCTTTGTTAGCATATATCTTTTTAATAATTTTTTAAATTTATAATTTTCTTTGTTATCTAGTTCATCTATACCTAAAAATATCTTTAATTAGATAAATTTTTAAAAATCTTAATTTTAATTTTATTTTATTTAATTTATTATTTTTTCCCCTAAATATACCCTTTCAAATAAGTTTCCAAATCTCTAACCCTTTTAAACATTTAAAGTTAAACATATTTGACACGCATCAAGCATTTTCTATTTGATATCTGATATTCCCTCCTTTTCCTTCCTTCCTTAAGATTTTTTTCACGATACACTCTTTTTATATTCCGCCATTTCTCTTTCGATTCTGTTTTGTTTAACCCAAATCCCAACTTAATGACCTCCCATTTCCTTAACCCTTTTCGTCTATCGCGCTAGACATACCAATCTCCCATCTCTTCACTTACAAAGTAAAAACCAAAAATAGACTGACCTTTTAAAAGAAATTTTTGTGACGTATATTTCTCAAATCTTAACAGTTATTCATCTTTGTCTCCTTAATCCTGATTTTCTTCATTTTGATATGGAACTGTGTTGCTGAGGAGACGTGAATGCTCTCTTAGGGATTTCATGTTGAAATGTTCATTCAACATTTTTGAATTTTGAAAAATTACTTTAATGTAAACCTAGTGAGCTAACGATCTGCTTAGGTGAAACCTTGGTAGGTTTGTTGGCTCACTGGGTTTACTTTACTTATTCCGCTCTGCTTAAGTATTGAGCGCTTTTCTGTTAGTTGATTACTTGTCTCAGGGTTTTTTCTTTGGGCTACGTGCTGACTCGGTCCGAATCCCTTTGGCTGATGTTCATGTGCTTAGCTCTTTCTTTTTTTTTTTTACAACCATTTTTTCCTTCCATGTAGATACGTGGAGGGTTTTTCCAAACGAGTATAGTTATAAGTTTGTGTTTTTATATATATATATATATATATATATTAAACATGTTTTGTTAAAAACGACTACCAAAGAAGATTTATTATTATTATTATTATTTTTATTTAATTTTTCTACTATTCTTACATGTTTTTTCTTGCTGTAGAGAAGGAATGTAAAAATGCTAAATAATTATTGGCCTTCTAAGCACTTTCATCCACTTCATTGGCCATTCTCAAAGATGTTATATTTCTAATGTTTTATCTTCATGTTTTGACTGTAGCATAATTTGTTTTGAGTTTTTTGAAAAAGAGTGTTCTTTAAAAGCTATCATGTGACGCATGCAACTGGACATCATGTGATCATCTGTCTGTTTTTAAAAGAAGCTTTCAAAACTTTATTTCCATTAACTAATAAATAATGTAAGGTTGTTGGTTGGAAAAAATTGTTTGACATGCAAAAATACTATTTAAATCACAATATCAAAAGTATCTTGCTATAAGAAAGGCACTATATACCAAACAAATCAAAAATTAATCAAATCTTCTTTGTTGGTCATTTTTAACAAAACAGGCTCAAAAGAAATTTTTGCATATTCCATAATATTAAAGATTGCCATCAGTAGCAGATTTCCCCAACCTTCCTGACCAGCATTTTTTCTTGTCTGCAAATTTAACATAATTTTTTCTTCCCTCCTCTTCCCTTTTCCTCTCTTCTTTCTTTTTTTTTCTTTTCTCTTTTTATTCACTGCTTTTCCTTTTCTTTTTGCAAGTTTACTTCTGGTTTCTTTATCTACTTACTCAAACAAATTTTTGAATTTTTTTATAATATTAAAGATTGCTGATGAAGCAAATTCAATTTGATGAAATGATCATATGATCATAAATGTTGAATTTTTTATATGTAATGTTATATAATTTCATTTTTTGGGAATGAATTGTAATATTTTGAATAAAGTTTAAACAAAAATGGAAATTTATTAGTATTTAATCTAATGATTATATATAAATAACCTTTGTGTGGGTATATTTTTCCTACCTTTTTTAGATTGAGATTTAGCAAAAATGATAACTTCAATAAAAGATTGTACAGTGCATTCTAATATTACATGCAAATCACATTTGATTTCATCTTTCATAATGGATTTTTAAGAAAAATGTGTCATGCACAATGCTGTAAAATGTCACTTGTTTTGTACCGAAATCAAAATTGGCAACTGTTTTGTAATGTTGTTCCATATTATATGCAACATTGGCCGTACCATGATTTTCTGTAAATACTTTCATAGTAATTGTTTTGATGAGTATTTCTTTTTTTTTTTTTTTTTTTTTTTTTTTTTTTTTTGCTACCTTGAATTTACAAATTTAAGCACAGTACCAGACAGACTGAAGGATGTGCATTGTGGTGCATTGGATATCAGCTCGGAACGACAAATTGGGGAGCCGAGTTCGAATTCCAGCTGAATTCATTGCATTCACTTATGCACAAATATCCTTGGGAAAGGTGTTAATCCATCTCTTCCCTCTAGCTATGACTCAAAGAACAGGACAGATTTGGTTCTATAGTCTTGGCTGGCAACCAGTCTACCACAGAAAGCAATGGCAACCTACTGCGGGATATCTTCTGCCCAGTTAGTCATGTCTCTTTCTAGACCTGATCGCCCAAAGCATGTATCACGTATATTGAGCACTTTATCAGCAGTAATTCTGTTATCTTTGGCATATATTAAGTTATATTATTTACTAATGTTAATTTCTTCTACTACATATTTTTTAAATTTATTTATTTATTTATTTACTTTTTTTTTTTTTTTTGACAGTTAATGTTTTCCTTCTCCACTCTTTCAGCTGTATACATATTCATTGTTGTTTGAGTTAGCTGTTAAATTTGCAGATAAATATTTGTTTAGTTTAGACGAGTTGTTTTCATTTTTTTTTTTAATTTTATTTTTGTGGGAATAGGCTTCTGTCATAAGTACTTGCTGAGGCTGTTATTGATTTATGTCTGTACCTCAAATTGACATAAATTAATGGTAGTGTTGGTGTTTATTTTATTTGGGGCATCTGCGAGGAACCACTCTCTGTTCTTTTTTTATATATATCTATATATATATATATATATATATATATATATATATGTTTGTTTGTTTTCCCTTCCCCCACCCTCCAGCTGTACACATAGTGATAGTCGTTTTGGTTAAATTAGACATTATAATTAAATTTCATTAAACTATTTGGTAGTGAAATGAGTGTCTTGTTTGTCTTAGTTATTAATCTTGTGAATAAAGAATTGTTTCGTTTAATCTTCTTTTTTATGTACCTCATCTTTTATGTACCTTATCTTTTCAAGATGTAGGTAATCATGGCCCTCCACTTTTCACTATCCCTTGTTGCTTTTAATATTTTTTCTCTTGGTATCTCTCCCAATTCCTACTTTGTCATTCACCTTCCCAAGCCCATCAAAGTAGGTCTCACACTGCTTTTCTATCTCTCTCTTTTCCTCTATCTATCCTGTGAGTATTAGATTCTCCAAGTCCTTCTTCCTTGTTATGTATCCCAGAAACCTCAGCTGTTTCTTCCTGATGCCAAGTGTATGTTTCTTTCTTGTTTGCATCCTCTCCAAAAACTCATTGTTGCTCATATGTTTGGTCCATGGTATCCTCAACATCCTTCTGTAGAACCATGTTTTTATTGCTTTAAGCCTTTCTAACATTCGCTGCCATATTTTTTTTTTATAATCATTTCTCCTTAAGCAAGGCAGTTTTACTGCCACTGTTGTGCAGGGGGTTACATAGGGATTAGTTATAGGGGATGTCAGGAGAAGGGTAATAGATGAATGAGAATACTGGTCGATGTGAGTTAGTGAGATAGATGTCTATTGACCTTACATTTAAATTCCTGGAGATTGTAGCTGTCAGGGAAGCAAGTATATGGAAGGGAATTTCACAGGTAGGAAGTGCAAGAAAAGAAGCAGTTAGAGTAGAATTTGCGGATACATTTTATCGGTTTCACTGTAAAAGGGTGGGACCTAGTTGCTAAACCAGTAGCTCATGTAAATTCATATCTAAGGGACACCAGTGAGCTAAGTTCATTGGAGCAGAAGCTGTGAAAGTACTTGTAGAAGAGGCACAGGGAAGCCACATCATGCCGGTGAGAGAGTGACTGCAGCCAGACTACCAAGTTGGTATTGATCACATTAGGAGGACAGATATCACAGAACTCCAGTACTCTTTTCTTTGTCTCTTAACTAGATAGTCTAGTCTCTCAATACTTTGACATGGCCAAAGACATATTTCAAAAACTAAGCAATCTGCCTTTGGATCTCAGTGTTGCACTTACCATTCTTTATCAGAATGCTTCCCAGGCATCTAAATTTCTGTACCTGTTTTATTTTAGTGTCCCTGACTTGTAGTTGGCATTTAGGGTCCTCTTTTTGCTGATGACCATGTATTCAGTTTTCGTCAAGTTTAAGTTTATTCTTTCTCCTTACTTTCCCTTGCTTCCTTCTGTAGGGTGTCCTGTATTTTCCTTTTCATGTCTGCTATCAGAATTGTATCATCTGTGTATGTTATATTGTTCAGATTGTGGCCGCTAATGATAATTCCTGGCAGGATTCCTAACTCTCTCAGAATTGCTTCACTGTACTGGATTAAATAGATCCAGTGATTAAATAGATCCTTGTCTTACACCCTTTCTTATTTTCATAATGGACTGAATTCAGTTCCTGTTCATATGCAGACAGTTTACTGCCAGTATAGGTTCTTGAGAACTCTAATATCTTTCCCAGATATGCCAAGGTTGACAAGCATTCTAGTCTTTGTGTTGTTCTTTATTAACACCTTTGTGTTATCTATAAAACACTGGTACACCTCCTCCTATGTTTGTATCGCTCTTTCTGATAGCATCCTGAGCATGAATATCACATTCTTTGTTCTGGTGTCTTTGACAAAGCTGCACTGTTCTTGTCCCATCTTTGGCTGATTCTGCGTTCATCAGAATCTGAATGATGAGTTTTCTTACATGGCTTATTAAGCTGATTGATCGGTGGAGTTCACTTTTCTTTGCACCTGGTTGCTTAGGTAGTGTAATAAAACTTGATTTTGTTTGGTCCTCCGATATATTGCGACTGTTGTACATTTAATTTATTATTTCTGTAGCCCCATCTACATCAAATTCGTCGGTATCTCTATTATAAAAAATGTCTGGTCCTGCTACTTTGTTTCTGCTTAATTTGGTCAGTACATGTTCTACTTTGGAATTTTAAAATTTCTGTCTATTGTTGGCTGCTCTCTCTCTTATTGTGGAAGAGATCTCCAATATATTTGTTTTATCACTGAAGTATTTTTTCTTTCTCCAGTGTGAGTGTTTTGTCCTTGGCTTTTATGCATCCTGATGCTGAGTATGTCTTTTGTTTTATTAGTTCCCTTATTTTTTTTATGCCCTATTTTCTTAATTTGTTGTGCTCAATAGTGTTTTCATTTCCAATTTGTTCATCATATTTTTTTTTTTTTGCTATATCTGTATATTTAGGTCCTTCATGAGTTTGTCATATTGCATTCTGGGTGCTGTGTTAGGCTTCTTCAATCTCTAGAGTTTCATTCTTACTTTGCATATAACTGGGAGATGGTTGCTTTTACAGTTGATAGGTTTTGCAGTGGAGAACTGCATTCCTGAATTTCTTGTTGATAGTTATATAATCAACTTGGTTTTTCGTTGCTCCTCCTGGGATTTTTCATGTCCATAATCGTCTTGGGTGTTCTTGAAACCATGTGTTGGTTATTACCTGTTCATTTGCTTGTATCATTGGACCCATTTTTCTCTGTGGTCATTGCGATTTCCCAGTCTAAAATTTCCAACTGTTTCTCTTTCCCACTTTTTGCCAACTTTTGCATTCAAGTCTTCCATAATAATTCTAATTTCTTATGACATGCACTGAGTGTTGGTGTTGTCCTGCAAGAATTAGAAAGATTCAATTTATTCTTCTGTATTTTGTGTTGTCGGTGTTTATCACTGGCTTGCATATAAATAATTATTTCATATGAACCAGCCGTTTGTTCATGGCCAGAATGGTTGTTTCATTCAAATTGGGTATTATGTCGCAGGTAAATAAGTTTCATTTAATGTAGCCATTAGGATTTTTTAAAAAAATTATTGTATTTGTGTGTTTGCATGCATGCATATTTGTGATATAAGAGCAGACAAAGTTTACCAAGAAAAATACAGTAGACAAATTCCCTTTGTTGAATCGAGAAAAAACAGAACAAACTTACCACGGCCAGTTTTTTATTATCCTTGCAATGATTTGTTTGAACATTATTTTTGATTGATCAGTCAGTTAGTTAAGTGCCATATGTGAAACTTGCTTAGGCGATCATGTCTCGAAAGAGACATGACTGATTGGGCAGAAGATTTTCCCGCAGTAGGTTGCCATTGCTTTCTGCGGTAGACTGGTTGCCAGCCAAGCCTATAGAACACAATCTGTCCGGTTATTTAACCCATCCAGATTAATACCTTTCCCAATGGTATTTGCGCATAAGTGAATGCATACTTGTATTTAAGTAGATATTCTGTTTATAATCAAACAGTATTATATATTTATTTCTACCGGCCTGATTATTTATTTACAATAATTTTGTGTTACAAAAATGTGTGTCATTTGACAGGATTTGAACCAGCGACTCCTATCCACATAAAGGAAGCCACCAATTGATCTGGTGCGTCTTAAACCTCTCAACCAGAAATGACCAACAGTTTAAATAAAGCCAAATCAAGCCTTATATAACACAATTTTCAGTTCACTATAATAACCATATCTGCTCCGAAATGTATCATAATGTCAATAAATGGAACATGCTATGGAAATTAACGAAGATTAATGAAATGGTCTTTAAACAACCGACAATTTGAAATGATTTGTTTGAACATTATTTTTGATCAATACTCATATTTAAGTACATATTCTGTTTTATAATCAAACAGTATTATGTTTATTTCTACCGGCCTGATTATTTACGATAAATTCTTATTATGAAAATGTGTGCCATTCGGCAGGATTCGAACCTGTGACCCCTATCTATATAGGGGAAGCTACCATTTGATCTGGTAATGTCTTAGACCACGAATAGCCTCCAGTCTAAACGAGGTCTAATAGCCTCCAGTCTAAACGAGGTTTTTATTATTATATTATTTTATAACACAATTTTTGATCCATCGTAAACAAACATATCTGCTCTGAAATGTATCGTAATATCAACAAATGTAAACATGTTATTGAAATCAATGAATTTTAATGAAACTTGGTTATAAGCAACCGACTATTTGAATTGATTTGTTTGAACATTATTTTTGATCAATACTCATATTTAAGTACATATTCTGTTTTATAATCAAACAGTATTGTATGTTTATTTCTACCGGCCTGATTATTTACAATAAATTTTTATTATCCTTGTAATGAAATTTGCACCAAACTTAGACTAAAACATAGAAAACTCATGTAAACGTAGGGCGGTTGGGCAGAACTCAAGTTCTATCGGCTGGAGGTAATGTGACCAAAGCATAAAAATACCGTATCACCTAATGATCATTATTTAACAATATCAAAATGGAAGTGAAATTTTAAAAAGTTTGTTGTTGGAGGGGAGGGAAATCAGGGTCCAATTAGCCCTGATTGGGTGGGTTTGGGGAGACAATATGATGTTGAGAGACCCCAAATTCTCAAGGAGTTCAGGAATATCACATCATTCTTTCCCTCCTGTTCATTGAAAAGATGTATTTTGCAAAATAGCTAACATATATTTTTGAGGAGAATGTATGACAGAATAGAAAAGGTTTTTGTGTGATGCGTTTTGTCCTTTAGAATTTTGTCTTACTAACTGTAAGCATGAGTTAACATGTGCATAAATAAGGGATGCTGGGAGTTTAAAAATGTTTATATTTTTATTTTTTTATTCTTTTTCTATCACTTGTGTAATCAGATATCCCACACTGTGATAATAGAAGCTCTCTCTCTCTCTCTCTCTCTCTCTCTCTCTCTATATATATATATATATATATATATATATATATATATCCACATACAAGCCTGTTTTGCTGTATCACAGCTCATCAGTGTGGCTAGACATCTACTACTTGCTTCTGGCTGGGATCGAAACTCAACCGATTTGATGTCAGTCTCTACACTCCAAACCGTAGGTGCATAGAATGAGAGGGGAGAAATTTTAGCAAGTGGTGTTTACACATGGCAGTCACTGAAAGAACTCAATTCATTGCTGAAGAGTAACGTGTAAATTATATAGACTGATTATAACCTTCAGCACAAAAACTACTCCATAACACAGATGTAGCAGCCTCTCAATGCTTTGTCACTAATTTATATGGAAAATGCTCACTCAAAGTACATTCCTTAGTTTCATCAGTTAAAACTTTCACTTCTAGGATGTGCCACACACACTGTAGCAAATCACACTCATTTCCCCCATATTCTATTGATAAGAAATTACACTCAGGCAGCTTTTTCTCACAAACCACTGCTCTGGACTATCAAGAGGATATTTTGACAATCACTACAAACCCTCCTACTCTGTAACCATGTACCTTGAGTGGCTCCCAGGCCTAATACAGAGTGAGCCCCCAGGGTGTCCATAAAGTCCGTGTGCACTTTAAAAAGTTTATAACTTAATTTGTATTTGTGATAGAAATAATCTGTAAAGAACGTTATAAAGTTTAATGTACCTAGTTTTAAGCATAGTTATTGAACGAATATGATTTCAGGCATTACTGTAAATCAGTTGGCAAATGTTTTCCATAAATTGCAAAATCGTATTACCCTTTGTATTGCTAATGATGGAGGACATGTAGAAACTTAAATAAAATTTCAATAAAACCTTAAAAAATATAGATTTACTATTCTAATTCTTTTTACAAATCATTTCTATTGCAAATACAAATAAAGTTATAAATTTTTTAAAGTGCACACACTTTATGGACACCCTGTATATATAAGGTTAATGCAAATAGGATTTGTCACTTAGCTGATTAATTTTATACTCAACACCTTGACTATAAATTTTCATAGATTAACTTTTTTTTGTAATTGTTCAGCCCACTCATCAGGAGAAACTGAATAGTGTTTTCATTTTTAGTTATCTTTATACTAAGTTTGATGTAATATATATATATATATATATAATGGCTGATGCTAACATGCAGTGGAATGATTATATTGAATCCATTGCTAGATCTGCTTCTAGGAAAGATGGCTCATTGTGTCTTGTTAGACAATTTTTCTGTCAGAATCTATCTTATATATTTGTAAGTCCATCATTTGTCCATATTTTGAATATTGCTGCTACATTTGGTTTGGTGCTATATTTTTATAGATCTTGCTATATTTAGAATTTCAAAGAAGAATGTGCAATTTTATTGATTCTGATCTGGCATCTATGCTTTAGACACCCACTGACATGAGATAGCTTCCCTGTGCTTATTCTATAAAATTGTTCTGATGAACTTTCCTCTTTGGTATCTTGAATTTATGAATTTAAGCACAGTTGGTGGCAATGTTTCAACATTTTACAGTTGAAATGGCTAGATATAACCATAAATTCTATGCTATCAGTTTCTTCTCTCAGTCAGTTAAGTGCCATACATGATACACGCTTTGGGCGATCATGTCTCTTTCGAGACATGACTGACTGGGCAGAAGATTATCCCGCAGTAGGTTGCCATTGCTTTCTGCAGTAGATTGGTTGCCATCCAAGTCTATAGAACTCAATCTGTCCTATTATTTGACTTATCGCTAGATAGGAAAGAGATGTATTATATTATTAATTAGTGGGGGATTAGTTTGTTTCTCTATTGTTATGAAGTAATAATCACCCACTTTAGACCAGTAGAAGACTGAATCATGATTCCAAATATTATATTTGGAATATGCTATACGTGATACATGCTTTGGGCGATCATGTCTCTTTTGAGACGTAACAGATTATTATCCCGTGGTAGGTTGCCATTGCTTTTTGTGGTAGACTGTTCACCAGCGAAGGCTATAGAATTCAATCTGTCCTGTTATTCGATTCATAGTTAGAGGGGGAAGAGATGTATTATATTATTAAGTAGTAATTAATGGGGGATCTGTTTGTTTATTCATAACAATATAAAACTGATCCCCCACTTTATACCCAGTATAAGTCTTAATCATGTTTTTAACTATTATATTCAGTCAGTCAGTTAAGTGCCATACGTAATACACACTTTGGGTGATCATGTCTCAAAAGAGACATTGACTGGGCAGAAGATTATCCAGTAGCAGGTTACCATTGCTTTCTGCGGTAGACTGGTTGCCAAGGCTATAGAACCCAATCTGTCCTATTATTTAACCTATAACTAGAGGGAAGAGATTGATTAATACCTTTTTCAAGGGTATTTGTGCACAAGTGAATGCAAGGAATTCAAGTAGAATTCTAACTTGGCTTCCTGATTTGTCGTTCCGAGTCGATATCCACTGCACCACAACGCACATCTGGCTTTCTTCTCTCACACTTCTTATTTGTGGAACTCTATTCCGGCTCCTTGCTTTCTTGCTTGCTCGACATTAATTTTCAAAAATTTAAATGCAATATCAATCACTTTTTGTCTTAATTCCCATTCTTTGATTGTTCTCTCTCCATAATAATGTTTTCTTTTTCTCACACACAGTAACCACTTGTATCTTAGTGGCTTTATTGTCTTAATTGGGATGAAATGATAATGAATTTATATAATCTCAAATATATATTAATGAATATAAATTTTTTTCCTCACTGATAGCACAACTTGGAGTTGCATGCATAACACATTCTTCAGGTGCTGAATTGTGACCTTTAAAAATCTGAGCACATCATCTGAAAGTTACATTGTGTATGAAACTCTAAGTCATTCTACTGGTGAGAGAAATATGTATATTTATTATTTTATAATTTATAACTCTGTTATATTGTATCGTGCACTATTTTATTAACACCAGCACTCAATGTATGATATTATATATAATCTTAAATATGTACTTTTATGGTCTATCTTTAGGATGACTCGTTAATGAAAACATTTCTGGATAAGACTCTTACATCTCGTCTGGGAATTCGATTATTGGCTGAACATCATTTGGCAATGCATGAAGAAAAGGTAAGCTTTTTTTTACCTATGTATAACATAGGATATAATTCTTCTTTAAATATCTTTATATATACCCATATTGATATCTGTGTATCAACAGACAAACATTAACATTGTGATGAAGTGGGTGTGACTCTGCGGGATTTACTGGGGATTGTTCTCTTGGCTGGGTCAGTTTTTATTCACTACCTCCATGCCTGATTTTTTAATTTTATAGCTCATTGTTCTTGGTCTTTAAGAGCAACAAATTTGGTGCAGTCAAGTTTACTCTCTGGCCAATTCTGCAGTTTCACTTCATTCCTTCCTTCATACTGGGTATGATGTTAATCTACATCGGTAGCAGTACCTCTGATCAGGAAGTTTTAAGGAGTGTGGAACCACCTCTTAATTGTTGTTCCTTGTTCCACCCTGACCTGGTGTGGTAGCATTTGTTAGAGTTCCAGTTACAGGCAAATAGGGAACCTCCAAAATGTGGCCAAAAAACTATGAACGTATAAAAATGCATTTTGTAATAAAAATTATCTAACAATAGATTGTAATAGTGAAAAAAAAATTACTGAAGCTCCCAAGAAAATTAAATTTCAGCATTAAATGACTCATAAGGAGTTGATATGCTATTAATCAAACTAAACCAAGTCTTTCTATTTTATTGAAAGGTCCACACAAAGAGATGATTGATAAGGTTATCACTAACACAAACATGATGGAGATCTGATGAAGGTATATAGATATTAGTTGGAACCTCATCTAAGTGATTTAGTATTTTTATATATATTTAACACCTTTATTGATTCAGAATTTTAATTATAACAAATGTGACAATCAATTGGTGAAAATCAAGTTTCCTATCCAGCTAACTTCAGTGTCATTATATCAACACTTTTTGTGTCAATATTGTATTGAAAGTATTTTGTAAATGGTAATACTGATATTAGTCGTTTCCTTATAAAGAAATATTTAACACTCATTAACTGAGCAACCAGTACTACTGAATTTTTCAAGGAAATAGGTTTCTGAAGTTCACTAACCAGTTCTTTTTCCAGTAATGATGGGGTTTTTATTCCCAACTTTTTGTTCGAAATGGTGATTGTCATTATTTTCTCTTTAAGTTACATGTGATATCCATTTTAGTTGTTGAAGGTTCTAAAGTTACGTGATTTCTCTTGTTTGGCACACCTCTTTGTGATTCTGCAGTGCCAGCCCTTAAAGTTCAAAGAAGGATTGTCCTCACTAAAAACTCCATTTTTTTCTCAAAAGTCATTGATAGGGGTTTGTTTCCTAACTTCTTGTTGGAATGTCAGCATCATGATTATGTCATTGTTTTCTACTAGCAGTATAGCCCGGTGTTGCCCTGCCATGTAATGAAAGCTTTAAAACTAATCCATAGTCCTGGAGTTTAGACTCTTTGGACGTTGGCACAAAAGACTAAAAAGCAATAATTGTTTCCAGTTGAAGTGAAACAGTAGACTGAAAGAAAAATGAATGGATGTAAGTCAAATTTTGATTTTCTGGTATTGATATGAAATAAGTTTTTTTCATCATAAACTGAATTTTGAAGGCTAAATAAGTCGTCTGAGTAAATGGTATCATGGCTGAGACAAGAACTACAATTATACCTACTTAGAGCCAAACCTGAAGCAAAAAATAAAATAAAAATGGTTGAAAAAAATACAGACATACAAGCACATAAACAGATACACACAAACATCTTGCCTTTATATATATTATTGATTTTCTGCACTATTGTAAGAACTGCAGCCTTGAAACTTCTGAATATCGTTTCTTATGTCTTTGTCTATGAGTGTATCAAATTTGATTAAAATCGGACCACTCCTTCTATTATCCGATTTATTTTGATTATCGATTTTCAATATTTATCAGGGGTACCTCAACACAAAACCTAGCTAAGAACACTCGCGGATGCTTATAGTACAACTGTGTAAATTTTCAAGAAAATTGGTTCAACCATTTCGGAGTCTATAAGTAACATGCACACACACGCACGAAGTTCCATTTATAAATAAGTTTATATTAAATTTAGATTTGGGTTACATGTGATTTCTATTTTAGGTATTGAAGGTTCTAATGTTGTCATGTTGTTTCTGTTGTTTAGCACACTTCTTTCTGATTCTGCAGCATCAGCCAACAAAGTTCAAAGAAGGATTTTTCTCACTAAAACTTACATTTTATCAAATTTATTTTTTCACCATTGATCTGAGAAAGCAATTGTATATGAGTGACAATTGAGATATTTCTGAATGTGTTTGACACGATACATGTCTTCTATGTGAAAGTCTCAAGCTGACAAGGCTATTTAAGAATATGAATTAAGTTAGTTTATTTTGGTTTTGTACCAATTTGTGGTATTTAGCAAAACTACCTTTATTCTTTGCATTCACTTACACGCAAATACCCTTGGGAAAGGTATTAATCTGTGTCTTCCCTTCAGTTATAGGTTAAATAATAGGACAGATTGGGTTCTATAGCTATGGCTGGCAACCAGTCTACTGCAGAAAGTAATGGCAGCCTACTGCGGAAAAATCTCCTGCCTGGTCAGCCATGTATCTTTCGAGATAATCGCCCAAGCGTGTATCATGTATGGCACTTAACTGACTGACTGAATATAATAGTTGGAATAATGATTAAAGCTACTACTGGTTATAAAGTGGGGGATCAGTTTATTACTTCATAACAATAAGAAACCGATCCCCCACTAATTACTACATAATAATATAATACATTTCTTTTCCCTTTACCTATGAGTCAAATAACAGGACAGATTGGGTTCTATAGCCTTGGTCGGCAACCAGTCTACTGCAGAAAGCAATGGCAACCTACTGCGGGATACATCTCCTGCCCAGTCAGTCATGTATCTTTCGAGATGATCGCCCAAGCTTGTATCACGTATGGCACTTAACTGACTGACTGACCCTAACTGTAACCTATTCTATGTTCATTGTCCTTATCTCTTATACTAAATTAGTTTTAACTGGTCCATACACAATGGTATTTGAAATATTTGGTATTTACTAATTCCAGATTGATTTGGATTAAATGCTATCCTAGCTTTTCTTCCAAATCCAGATCATTACTTTTGTTTTGGAAAAATTCTTTAGTTTAATTCTTGGAATACTTAGTAGAGAATATTAATACAGTGTAACCCTGATATGAGAGTTTTTGGGACTGGATAAAAGTTCTCTTATATCTGGGTTTTTGTTCTATTTTATATACATTACCACAGGCTCTAATTTGGAACCAGAGAAAATCTCTCTTATATCTGGTTTTCCCCTTGTATCTGGTTTTTGTCTTGTATCCGGGTTATACTGTTTTTTTTGTTTGTTTAAAATCATTCTTATCACAAATATGAATCACTATGTTAGTGATGTAATCCTTTAATTATCAGTACATTGCTTTCAAGAGGGAAAACAGGATCACTGGGATGTTATCACTAACACAAACATAAGAGGTGTCAGATGAAGGTATGTAGAAGTTCTTAATCAAAACTTTGAATAATTTGGCTTGTCAAATTCAATTGTTGCTGGTGATTCTGAGAACTTTCAGATTTGAGAAACTGAAGAGGTACTTGATAATAAGTGTAAAGGAGTTTCTTGTAACATGATTATTAATCATGTACAACAGGCATGTGAATAAGAAGAAATAATGTCAAACTGGAATTGGTTCTTGAGAGGATAAAGTTGATAGAGAAGCATATTGAATCATCTCAGAGAAGAATGATTGTCATCGGCGCTGCAATTACCGTCTCCTACGTGCGCACAGATTCCAGCTGCAATTTTCCCTGATCTTTTGTTTGGTACCATTTTTATAGTTTCCTCGTTCCACATCGTTTTTATGGCTTTGTAGGAATCCTCGTACTTGAGTTTTTGTTAAGCATCAGAATTCAGTGTGTAGGGATTCGATAGAATAAATTAAAATATTGTTGTGAGCCTGCTCATGATTCAGCCATTTTGAATAATTCCATGACTTTCATGGAAAGAATAAAATTCAGTAAAAAAAGATAATTTAATAAGAATAGCAGCAGTAAATTGAATGTATTGAATGAGTAATATCTTTTTTGTTTTTGTTGTTAGTAAAGTTATTGAATAAAATATAAACTGTATTGCATACATATGTGAGAACAGTGAAATGTGATTACATATATTTTAGTGTGAAATAGTTAGCAAGATAGAAGATGACATTGACTTTACACTTAAACTCCTGGAGATTGTAGCTGTTGGGAAAGCATGTAAACAGAAGGTAATTCCACAGGTGGGAAGTGCAAGAAAAGAATCTGTTGGAGTAGAATTTGTGTTTACATTTTACTGGTTTCACAATGAAAGGGTGGGATCTAGTTGCTAATCCTGTAAATTGAATGTATTGAATGAGTAATGTCCTTTTCATTTTTGTTGTTAGTAAAGCTATTGAATAAAATATAAACTGTATTTCATACATATGTGAAAACAGTAAAATGTGATTACATATGTTTTAGTGTGAAATAGTATACATGTATATATTTTTTTTTTATAATCATATCCCTCCAAGTAAAGCAGTCCATTGCCACTGGTGTGCAGGGTGTTACATAGTAGCAAAGTTATGAGAAAGAGTGACAGGTTACAGGGCATGTCAGGAAGTGAGTAAGAGAAGGGTTAAGATACTGAGAGTGGAGTGGACGGAGAAGAAGGAGCATGAGAGAGAGGATGCAAGTTAGCAAGATAGAAGATGACTATTGACTTTACACTTAAACTCCTGGAGATTGTAGCTGTCGGGAAAGCAAGTAAACAGAAGGGAATTCCACAGGTGGGAAGTGCAAGAAAAGAAGCTGTTGGAGAAGAACTTGTGTTTACATTTTACTGGTTTCACAGTAAAAGGGTGGGACCTAGTTGCTAATCTTGTGGCTCAAATAAATTCATGCATAAGGGAAACCAGAGAGCTAAGTTCATCGGAGCCAAAGCCATGAAAGTATTTGAATAAGAGACACAGAGAAGCCACGTTGCACTGGTGAGAAAGTGACTGTATCTTGGCTGCCAGGTTGTGATCGATCACATTGCAGATTTTCTATGCATGTTTAGTAGTTATGTGGATAAAGGAGATAGGTTGAATTTAATTCTTACTGTGGATGATGGTGCTGTAGTCTATAGTGGTCTCTTTGTAGTTTGGTCGGTGATTCTGAGTTGATCATTGCTTTTGGATGTGAATGGGGTTTTAAATATCAGCAGCTAGAGTGATATGGAACTTGGTGACATTTGTGAGTATCTTTGTTAGGGCTGGACATTATTATATTTATACTTTTTATTTTTTTATTTTTTATTTTTTTTTCTAAGAAATTAGCTCCAGAATTATATTATTTCTAATTGTCCCTAAAAAACCATGTAGTATGTCTACTACTATATCTGAGTGTTATTTTGGTGATATCTAAATTGTGATGTTGAATAAAACAACAGTCAGTTAAATGCTATATGTGATACACGCTTTGGGCATTCATGTCTTAAAGGAGACAAGTCTGACTAGGCAGAATATTATTCTGCAGTAGGTTGCCATTGCTTTCTGCAGTAGACTGGTTGCCAGCCAAGGCTATAGAACTCAGTCTGTCCTATTATTTAACCCATAACTGGAGGGAAGAGACAGATTAATACCTTTCCCAAGGGTATGAGTAATCAGGGAGCCAAGTTTGAATTCCAGTTGAATTCCTTGTATTCACTTATGCACAATACCCTTGAGAAAGGTATTAATCTGTCTCTTCCCTCTAGTTATGGGTTAAATAATAGGACAGACTGGATATTATAGCCTTGGTTGGAAATTACCGCAGAAAGTAATGGCAACCTACTACAAGATAATCTTCTGCCCAGTTAGTTATGTCTCCTTTGAGACATGAATGCCCAAAGCGTGTATCACGTATAGCACTAAACTGACTGTTGTTTTATTCGACATCACAATTTAGATATCACCAAAATAACACTCAGACATAGTAGTAGACATACTATAATAATAGGACAGACTGGATATTATAGCCTTGGTTAGAAATTACTTCAGAAAGTAATGGCAACCTACTACAAGATAATCTTCTGCCCAGTTAGTCATGTTTCCTTTGAGACATGAATACCCAAGCATGTATCAAGTATGGCACTTATCTGAATAAAATAAACTTTCTGATTTGTATTCTATGGGTTTGTATTCTTTGGATTAATTAGTGTTTTTTAAGATGTAAGCACTTTCTTGTGTATTATTGGTTTAGAGATATTTTATAGATGTGTTTTAATTTTTATGTAGCTATTTTTGACTGGAAATGCTTCTTATTAATTAGTTTATAATTAGTTTTATTTTGTAAATTATGTTGCATATTTGATTAGATATTTTTAGTGGACATGATGACTTTGGTATCATTTTTATAGCTTTTTTGGTAAATGATGACAATGTTTTTTTCTGCTGGACAATCAAATACTGCCTAGTTAATTGCTTTGCTGAAAAATTAAGATGGAATAAAAATTAATAATTCAGTCAACAGGTTATAACTTCTGATTTGGCTTTGCTCTTGATTTTCAAGAACTTATTCCTATCATAAATGTTGTTGATTCAGTCTCTGACTGATTTTTCTGGTAACATTTGTGTGTCAAATTCTGTTTTTCTTTCAACTGTTGTCAACTTACACATTTGTACTGTACTAATCTTACTTTACCATCAAAAGTACTATATCTTGAAATTTATAAAAATAGTTTTTTTTATATAGCAAAATATATGTCTCCATCTTAAACCAATGCCAATCTATCATTGAAATGACATTTGAAATCTACTTATAGTCACTATATAGTTATATAATTGATATGTTATATTTTATTTTTATAAGTATGTATAAACATATGTGTATGTAGTGTGATGGTTAATGATTAAGAAAGAGAGATAAATTAGCTGTGTACAAATTTTAGCAGTTCATCGCATTCACTTTTTTCTTTTCTTTTTTCTTTCTTTCTTTTTTTTTAAACACCACTGATGTGCAGGGGGTTACATAAGAGAGTTGAAATATTAGGCAGGAGGAGAGTGAAGACAAAGATGAACCAGCTACAGAAGTTGAAAGAGAAAGGGCAAGAGAATTACGTGAACACAGGAGTGAAGACAGTTGTGAATATGAAGAGAAAGGAAAAGAACAAGATTCACAGGGTGATGTAGAAAGGGCTGGAGTTAATTGATTTTGCATTTAAATTCCTGGAGGTTGTAGTTGTCAGGAAAGCAAGTATATAGAAGGGAGTTCCACAGGCATGAAGTGTGAGAAAAGAAGCTGCTGGAATAGAATTGTTGCCTGCATTTGGTTGATCTAACTGTTAAAGGTTGAGACCTTGTTGCCAGTTTGGTTGCCCGAGTAAATTCTTTTTAAATTTTTTTTTTTTTTTTTTTTAAAGAACTTTTACACATTCTGGAAAGGTAGGAACACACATCTTCCTCTACTTTTATAAGTTGAATAACAGAGAAGACTGGGTTTTTATGACAAGTCAAACCTGAAGAGGACTATTTGGAGACTTGGTGGAACAACAAGCACCTTTTTTCTGTTAATGGCTTGTCCAAAAACAGATTCCAGTTCAGCACAGGCCATGGTGGTTTCAGTTCTAATAACAAAAAAATAGGGAGGTGTAGTTCCTCATACATTGAAATCAATGGGAGAATCTGCTATACATATATATAATCTCTTATTTTTCACAGCCAAATCATGTTGGAATCATAAATGTAAATTTCTCTCCACGGAAACTAATTGAGAAGAAAGCTGAATTTGTCAGGTAAGTAAAAACTTTAAGAACAGATTTGTTATATAATTATTACTTTAGAACATGTACAAAACTACTACAAAATTATACATTTTGTTTCAACATTGAAAGTACACTTTCAATGTCGAAACAATGTAGTACAATTTTGTAGTAATTTGTAGTTTGCACATGTTCTAATGTAATAATTAATAATAAATATTCATTGCTCTATTTTTATATTGAGCACTGTTTTAAATTAATGCTTTGAACATTGCAATTATTTTTTTCATTATTATTTGTGTGTGTGTGTGTATATATATATATATATATATATTGATTGTTTAATTACTTAGTTTCTGGTCATAATAAGGTTAGATCAGTGCACATTTGTATTAAAAAGTGTTCAATACAATTGTAGAACTTTTGAATATTTTCCATTTGTAAATATTTATGGAAAATATATATATATATATATATATATGGTAATATTTTTAATATAAGTTTATAATAAAAACAGTTTATGGCAACACAAGAGGCATTGTATTTTGATACTATCTTATTAGCACCTCTTAGTGCGGTGAAATATTTTTTTCTGTTAGGAAACATTATATAAATGGAAGCTTAAAAACAACCCAATTTTTACCATATCCAGACAATTAAGGGGAGGTTTCGGAGGGGTGTTGTCTCAATAAACTAATAGAAATCTAGGTGATGATGGATAGGAGAAATTTTGATTGTAAGGGTAAAGGTGGGTAGAGACTTGAAATGACTTGAAACCCAGAAGCTTTTTATGTCAGTGATGAAATAAATTGAATGTATACATATGTAGCATTTAGCAAGTCTGACAAGTAATTAATTGCATGTCCTTGTGAAATGGTTATAGGATTTTCTTTATTTTTCATTTAAAGTAGCGAAATAGTGGCAAAGACAGGAAAGTTTTGTTTTTTTTTTTTTAAATACAATGCACATCAAACTTATGTAGTTGACTTAGTGAGTGATCTATCCATTAACTGAAATTAATTATCAGAAGATGGAAGTATCTTAATTTATGCTAGGTGATAGATTATAGATTATCTTGTTATTTGAGGAAAAATTAACTATTCTTTAGGGTATATTTTAGACGATGAAAGATGGAAGTTACTTTTATTTATGTTTATTTAGTAAGTTTATTTTTGGGGAATTTGATAATTTGTATTTTCCCTGTAAACATAGAAAACATGGCTCATGTAAAGTTTTACAAGTTCTGTTTTTTTAATACTTTCCATTTCATAGGAGTTTTATTGGCTTCTTTTAATTGCCAATAACAATTAGAAAGTAATCTGGTTATTACTGATATAAAATTTTATTACTGTAGGATCTTTGTTAGAAATAGAGCATAGGTAGACTATAGAGTCAATTAGATATTTTTTTTTTTTTTTTAATCATTTCACCCCAAGCAAGGCATTCCACTGCCACTATTGTGCTTGGGGCTACATAGGGGAAGGTAAATAGAAAGAGTGGTTAGATATAGGAAATGTCAGAAGGGAGGTGATAGATAGTTGGGTGGGTGGGAAGAGTGTTTGAAAGAATGGAAGCGAGTTAGTTTGTTAGGAGGTGTCTATTGACCTTACATTTAAACTCCTGGAGATTGTAGTCATCGGGGAAGCAGTCATGTGGAAGGGAATTCCACAGTCGGAAAGTGTGAGAAAAGAAACTGTTGGAGTAGAAGTTGCGGTTGCATTTTATCGGTTTCACTGTAAAAGGGTGGGATCTAGTTGCTAATCTAGTATCTCTTGCAAATTTGAACCTAGGGGGCACCAGTGATCTAAGTTCATCTGAGCAGAAGCCGTGAAAGTATTTATAGAAGAGACACGGGGGAAGCCATGTCGCGCAGTGAGAGAGAGACTGCAGGTGGTCTGCTAAGTCGGTATTGATCACATTACAGACCCTCCACTGTAGCTTGTCGAGAAGCCCAAGGAGAATAGCAGGGGCACCCGTAAACTTGCTGAATAAATGTAGTGAAATAACTTTAATCTGTCAAAATTGTATAAAATATACCCTAAAGTATAGTTAATTTTTTTTTAATATAATATAACTAGGTAATCTATAATCTCTCCCCTAACATAAATTTATTGATTCTTCCATCTTCTAACAATTTGTTTCAGTTAATGGATAGATCACTCACCAAATCAGCTACATGTTTAATGTGCAATGTTTTTTTTTTTAAATTCTTTTCTGTCTTTGTCATTTTTGCACTACTTTAAGTGAAAAATAACTGTAACCATTTCATGAGAACATGTGATAACTTTTCAGACATGCTAAATGCTACACGTGTATACATTCAAGTTATTTCATCACTAAAATAGAAAACGTCTGGGTTTCAAGTCATTTCAATTCTCTACCCCCCCGACTTTACCCTTACAATCAAATTTCTCCTATCCATCATGACCTGACTTTCTACTGGTTCACTGAGACAAACCCCCTGAAAATACCCCACTAATGGTAAAAATTGTGCAGTTTTTAAGTTTTTATATATAATGATTCCTAACAGAAAAATATTTCACTGATGAGGTTCTAAGAAGATATTACCGAAACACAACAGCTGTTTTTATTATAAACTGATAATAAAAATATTACCATATATAATGCTCTACTAAGTATCGGGCACTCTTAATAAAGTGAATCACTACAAACGGTGGACTGCTAACACATTAGTTTGTACTAATTCTAAAATGTGTGTGTGTGTAAGTTTTATTAAAAGATGCTATGGTTTAGTTCTTTTATATAATTTTTCATATGATCTTATTTTTTTTTCTTATCAGAACATAAATTATATAAAAATTATCTTAATGTTTTATTTATCCAATTAAAAGTAAAATAAAATTTGTCTTTGTTAATGGCCATAAATATAGTCAAAAGCACTTGGATAAATAAAGCATTTAGATAATATTTTATATGAAAAACTTAACCATAACACCTTGTCTGTCATTTTTAACGAAACTTTCATAAAAGAAAGATTCTTCCGTTGCTACCTAAATACACTATACACACCACTTGTGACATATATTATAGTGGATGTGTACTTGTGACGTACTGGCCATAATTATTAGGCCACCCCAATGTTTTAAAAAACTGATATATTTTATACTATTTTTTAGTATTTATTGCCAAGTGAATAATTGTAAATGAAAATAGAATGGTTATTTTGTTAATATTGCACAATAACATGTACATCAAATGAATTTATAAATATTTAATAATTACCTATATTGTAGTTTCATCAATGAAAGAATGAAGAAAATTTAAGGTGATTCAGACGAGTTCATCTTTGCTTTCTTGCCTTGTAAAATTTTGCAAAGTAATGACAAAAGAACCATACTATTTTCATTTAGAATTGTCCACTTGGCAATAAATACTAAAAACAGTATGAAATACATCATTTCTTTTAGAAAACTGGGGTGTCCTAATAACTATGGCCGGTAGTGTGTGTATATATATATATATATATATATATATATATATGAATTCTACAGGGTGCGATAGGTAAATTGTCGCTATTGGCATGTAAAATTTTGCAAAGAATAATAAAAGAACCATTCTATTTTCATTTAGAATTATCCACTTGGCAATAAATACTAAAAACAGTATGAAATGTAGCATTTCTTTTAAAAAAACTGGGGTTACCCAAAAATTATTACCGGCAGTGTATATATATATATATATATATATATATATATATATATATATATATATATGTGTGTGTGTGTGTGTTTTGGTTGGTATGTATAATAGTATCCAAAATGAAAGTGGAAATGATGAGACCAAATAAAAACTTTTAATCAAGAGCATGTTTTGTGGAAAAGTTTAACTTGCGTTCTCTTTGGTTTCAACAGTTCAACAGTTCAACTAAAACAACAACAGAACTACATGTTCAAAGAGTGTTTTCAGGATCTATGAGGATAAGTTGGTTGCTGCAAATCACATTAATTCTTATGACTTATGAGACATGCTTGACTTTTGAAGAGTCTGTATGATCTTGATTGTTTTATTATCTATATGTGTTTGTATGAGTGTGTTTTTATGTGTATGTGGTTATATATGTGTATACAACCAGATATAGATAATGTAAACAAGCACAGAAATACAGACTCTCTATAAATGTCAAATAAGAACACATGACCAGTCAGCTAAGTGCCATATGTGATACACACTTTGGACGATCAAGTCTCAAGAGACATGACTGACTGGGCAGAAGATTATCCGGCAGTAGATTGCCATTACTTTCTGCAGTAGACTGGTTGCTGAACAAAGCTATAGAACCCAATCTGTCCTGTTATTTGACTCATAGCTAGAGGGAGAAGAGATGTATTATATTATTAAGTAGTAATTAGTGGGGGATCAGTTTATTACTTCATAACAATATAAAGCAGATCCCCACTTTATGACCAGTAGAAGCCTTAATTATTATTCCAACTATTATATTCATTCAATCAGTTAAGTGCCATACGAGATACACGCTTTGGGCTATTATGTCTCAAAAGAGACATGACTGACTGGGCAGATTATTATCTCGCAGTAGGTTGCCATTGCTTTCTGCGATAGTGGTTGCCAGCCAAAGCTAGAGAATCCAATCTGTTCTGTTATTTAACCCATAACTGGAGGAAGAAATGGATTAATTCCATTCCCAAAGTTATTTGTACGTAAGTGAATGCAAGGAATTCAACTGGAATTTGAACTCGGCATCCTGATTTGTCGTTCCAAGTTGATATCCACTGCACCACAACGCACTTTCAAACACATGATAAGCCATAAGAATTTGCACTTAGGTGTAGATTTACAAAATCTAGATGTAAATTCTTCTAAAATACTTGCATATTCTGTTTTTAATTAAACAGTATTTTTTTAAATCTACTGGCCTGATTATTTATGAGAAATTTTGTTAGGAAAATGTATGTCATTTGGTAGTAAATAAACTGTTTAATTAAAAACAGAATATCTACTCAAATACAAGTATCAATTAAAAATAATGTTCAAACAAATAAATTCAATATGTCGGTTGTTAATCCATTTCATTAATCTTCAAAACTTTCTGTAATAAATAAATAAAAAAAAAAATATATATATATATATATATATATATATGCAATCAGTAAAAAGTTATTAAAAACTAGACCAGTAAACAGTTGTATTAAAAAGTGTTCAATACACATTTAAAGAAAAATAGAAGATAAAAATTTAACATGCAAAGTTTTTAAATATTAAAATTAGGAAGATGAGCTGATCACGCTACCATAGTTCCAAACTTTTGGTATCGTCATGTGTTATAAACTAACAGATTTCCTAACACTTTATTTTGAATGCACAACGGGAAGTTTAAAATAAGGGGAGAAGTAAGTCAAAAGTAGTGAAATAGTATTGGAGGGGCGGTATGTGTAATCTTTTACTTCCTTACCAATACTGTTCCACTATGTTTCCCATTGTGCATTCAAAGATAAAGAGTTAGGAAATCATTTTAGTCTATAATGCTTGATGATACTGAAAATTTGAAACCATTTTTGCATAATTGGCTGATCTTCTATATATATGTGTGTGTGTGTGTGTGTGTGTTTATTTTATAAATATATATTTATAAAATCTTCATAATTTTTACTTTTGTAGGAATGTGTGTCTGGCAAAGTATGGTGCTGCTCCAAATGTCCGAATGAATGGACATTTGAATGTGACATTTCCTTACATTGCACCCCCTTTGGATTATATTTTGGTTGAGATTCTAAAAAATTCCATGAGGTAAGTTAAAAAAAAAAAAAAAAACTTCATTGGCCCTATAAACCGATGCCCTTCTATACAAATTTCTAATCAAGCAATGACATGACAGTAATTTAATGAACATAGGATGTTAAACATGGACATGCTAGATTTAATTTCATGCATTAGTATGAGAAAGAAATGTGATTGTAATCACATTTGAATGTTGTATAATCATTAGTACCAGACAGGTGGGCCTGAGTATTCCAGAAATTACTGATCTAGATGGATTTTCAGACAAACTTTTCTATGGTTTCCAGAGAATGGTCAGAAAATGTCCTAGGGAGGGATAATTTCCCAGGCAGTTAGTGATAGAAGTTGGAGGAGAATAATCAGTTTCCAGTTTATCAGTTAAATGCCATATGTGATACACACTTGGGTCAGTCATGTCTCGAAATGACATGACTGACTGGGCAGATGATTATCCCGTAGTAGGTTGCTATTACTTTCTGTGGTAAACTGGTTGCCAGCCAAGGCTATAGAACCCAATCTGTCCTGTTATTTAACCCATAACTGGAGGGAAGAGGCAGATTAATATCTTTCCCAAAAGTATTTGTGCATAAGTGAATGCAAGGAATTCAACTGGAATTTGAACTCGCCTCCCTGATTTCTTGTTTCAACCTGATATCCACTGCACCACAACACACAACCAGTTTATAGAAATTCAAATTTAGACTGAATCAGCAATTTTATTGGTCCCAATCTGTTAAGTCAGCTGCAGTCACTTTCCCATTGCCATAAGTTTGTCTCTGTATTCTTCTTTAAATACTTTGATAGTAATTGTTCTGATCGGTTCTTCATTCCCATGTCTAGACTCTTTTAATTTGAGTACAGTTCTAGATTGGATGTGTATTGTGGTGTAATGTATATCGGCTCGGAATGAGAATTTGAAGAGCTTAGTTCAAATTTGAGTCAAATTTGTTGCATTCACTTGTGCACAAATACCATTGAGGAAAGGTATTAATCCATCACTTCTCCTCAGCCATGGGTTAAATTGCAGGACAGATTGGGTTCTGTAGCCTTGCTTGGCAACCAGTCTACCACAAAAAGTAATGGCAACCTACTGTGGAGAAATCTGCCTTGCCAGTCATGTCTTGATCATCCAAGCGTGTGTCACATATGACAATTGACAGACTGACTAGAGTGGTGTGGAGATCTCATCAGTTTACAGTTGAGCTGGCTAGACGTAGCCATTAGTTCTATGCACTTCCCATTTTGGAAATTTTGTCCTGATCCATGCTTTCCACATGTAATAATCAAGGGGGTTGCAGTCTGGGGAGTTAGATGGTCAGATGTAAGGGGTGATGTGGTTGCAGAAATTGTCTGACAGCCATGACTGGGTTCTCCTGATCGTGTGATTGCTGGACATAAGGTCTCCCAGCAGCCACCCTCTTGACCCAAGACAGCACTACATCCTCAAAGCACTTGATGTAGTAGGCCTCCATATTTAGTCTGATACACTGTGGGAAGGTGAATTTTTTTTTTTTTTTAATCATATCACCCCAAGCAAGGCGGTAACGCCACTGATGCGCAGGGGGCTACGTAAGGGTAAAAAGAATGGAAAAGAGAAAGCCGGAAACCACATCCTAAACAGGAAACAAGGGATGAGCCTCTTCACCTGTTCAATAGATGTGGGTGGAGTGTGAACCAGGCGATAGTTTAGTCTATCTACTCCAATTGAAAAAAAATAATAAAAAGGAAAAGAGTGAAAAGATTGGAAAAGAAAACCGGAAACCGCATCCTAAACAGGAAACAAGGGATGAGCCTCTTCACCTGTTCAATAGATGTGGGTGGAGTGTGAACTGGGCGATAGTTTAGTCTATCTACTCCAATTGGAGGCCTAATGTCACCATCACTAGTGATCATTCCAAAACACCATGATGTTGATGGATATTTGGTTTTCATAATCCTCGGTACGTCTTTTGGGAACACAGCATCCTGAGATTAGCACCCAACCACTCTGAAATGGCATGAATTCAAAGCAGTACAGCATGCCATTTCTAAATTTTTGGCAGTGAATTATCTCATGGTACCCTTTTCCTTACAGTGCCCAACTGACCCTACTATATTGTGCAGTTGGCAAAATCAAAAAGTACATGTATGTGCAAAATGATATTTGTATGTAAACAATTTTAACCTGTGAAATTTTTATGGTTTTCCTATTTTAATTTTCTGATAAATCTTAATTCATAAATTAATGATTGAGCACTCCCTCCTTAAGGCACTTGATGTAGGCCTTCATGTTGAGTCTGATGTCCTGTGGGAAGATGAATGGAAGCTTAATGTCACTAGCGATCACTCCAAACACAATGGTATTGACTGGATATTTGGTTTTCAACACTATCAGTACATCTTTTAGGGACACAGCATCCTGTGTACCCTCCTCAGATTAGCACCCAACCACTCTGAAATGGCATGAATGGCAGTACAGCATGCCATCTCTAAATTTCTGGCAGAGTGAATTGTCTCATGGTGCCCTTTTTCTTACAGTGCCCAACTGACCCTATTATATCGTGCAGTTGGCAAAATCAAAAAGTACATGTATGTCCAAAATTATGTGTATATAAACAATTTTAACCTGTGAAAATTTCACTGAAACCAAGTAATGTCTTTTTCTACCTTTTTCACACAATCAAAATGCAAAACATTTTATTATTTAAGATGTACTAATGGAACATATTTGTTTACTTTTGTACTTTTTTTATGAAACTATTCATGAACATTTTTTATTTTTCTTCCCAAAGGGCAACAGTGGAAAGCCATTTGGACAATCTGCATCATTTGCCAGATATTGTTATTACAATTGCTAACAATGATACAGATTTTGTGATTCGGTAAGTTATTTAATACAATAAAAGAATGATTCACACCAACCCATGCACTTTTTTTTCTGTTTTTCTTAAGATTGCTGTTTATTTTCTTATTCAGGGTGAGTGACCGAGGAGGAGGCATCCCAGTTGATCTTGTCCAGAAAGTGTTTGATTACAGCTTTACAACTAGTGGTACTTTGACAGATGACCGTGTGAGTGGGGGCCTCTTTGGCACGATGACTCAGTCTGATTTTACTGGACCTGCTCCAGGGTCTATAGCAGGGTGAGTAGAGTCATACCTTTTCTTTTTTCATGTCTATTTAATTTCTAGGATATAAGTGTTTTGTTATGTGGATTGAAAGTAGCACACTTAGCTCATTACTTAATTTTGTATTAATATCATTCAGTCAAATGTTCATTTAGTACAAAGCTTAAGAGCCATTTCTGAATGTGTGATATGTGTTAAATAATAGGACAGATTGGGTTCTATAGCCTTGGTTGGCAAATAGTCTACCACAAAAAGTAATGGCAAACCATTGTGGGATAATCTTCTGCCCAGTCAGTCATGTCTCTTTCGAGACATGATTGTCCAAAGCATATATCATGTATGGCACTTGACTGACTGACTAAGTAGATTGGCAGGATGTGCATTGTGGTGCAATTGATATCGGCTCAGAATGAGAAATTGGGGTGCCGAGTTCAAAATCCAGTTGAATTCCTTGCATTCACTTGCACGCAAATACCCTTGGGAAAGGTATTAATCCATCTCTTCCCTCCAGTTATCGGTTAAGTAACAAAACAGAACAAGTCCTATAGCCTTGACTGGCAACCAGTCTACTGCAGAAAGCACTGGCAATCTACTGCAGGATAATCTTCTGCCCAGTTAGTCATGTCTCTTTTGAGATATGATCGCCCAAAGCGTGTATCACGTATGGCACCTGACTGACTGACTATAATAGTTTGGATCATGATTAACGCTTCTCCTGGGTATAAAGTGGGGTATCAGTTTTATATTTTTATGAAGTAATAAACTGATCCCCCACTAATTACTACTTAATATAATACATCTCTTTCCTCCTCTAGCTATGAGTCAAATAACAGGATAGATTGGGTTCTATAGTCTTGGTTGGCAACCACTCTACTGCAGAAAGGAATGGCAACCTACTGCGGGATAATCTTCTGCCCAGTCAGTCATGTCTCTTTTGAGACACGATCACCCAAAGCGTGTATCATGTATGCCATTTAACTCACTGACTTGCTTTTGAAAGTGTTTAGAAGCTTTGTCTGACACCATTGATGAAAAAGAATAAAGAAATGGGTTTTATTTGTTGTGCAAAAGAAGCAAAGAGCAGACGATATAATGGTGACTTTTTTCTTTTATTGGGTTTCATTCAATTTGTGAACCATCTCTTTCTCAAGCTTCTTTGATTTTACTATTCAGTTCAGATGTTCAGACATCTTGCTCTTCAGGATGTTCTAAAAGTTGTGTGACATTTTACTTCCAACAAAAAAGCCTTAATGACCTATTGATGACTTTCATTGCCTTCGCTGAGTATTGATGACTTTCATTGCCTTTGCTGAGTATTGATGACTTTCATTGCCTTTGCTGAGTATTGATGACTTTCATTGCCTTTGCTGAGTATTGATGACTTTCATTGCCTTCGCTGATTGATGACTTTATTGCCTTGTGATTGATGACTTTCATTGCCTTCGCTGAGTATTGATGACTTTCATTGCCTTCGCTGAGTATTGATGACTTTCATTGCCTTCGCTGAGTATTGATGACTTTCATTGCCTTCGCTGAGTATTGATGACTTTCATTGCCTTCGCTGAGTATTGATGACTTTCATTGCCTTCGCTGAGTATTGATGACTTTCATTGCCTTCGCTGAGTATTGATGACTTTCATTGCCTTCGCTGAGTATTGATGACTTTCATTGCCTTCGCTGAGTATTGATGACTTTCATTGCCTTCGCTGAGTATTGATGACTTTCATTGCCTTCGCTGAGTATTGATGACTTTCATTGCCTTCGCTGAGTATTGATGACTTTCATTGCCTTCGCTGAGTATTGATGACTTTCATTGCCTTCGCTGAGTATTGATGACTTTCATTGCCTTCGCTGAGTATTGATGACTTTCATTGCCTTCGCTGAGTATTGATGACTTTCATTGCCTTTGCTGAGTATTGATGACTTTCATTGCCTTTGCTGAGTATTGATGACTTTCATTTTGGTCAACAGTAAATTCACTATAACAAAACATTTGAAACAGATGTACTGTTTATTCATTAACACTTCATGCGGTACTCAACATTTTATTGATGTTTTTCTCTATTTCTCCTACACTGCATTTGAATTTACACCTAGAGAAATAAATGAAAACCCTATAAGTTACATTTAAAAATGGGTTAAGGAATATGCACAAACTATGATTACAAAATGGTGTGTAATTTTACACACCTAATAGCATTTTACTTGTTAAATATGCATGTATACAAATATAATTAATTCTAAGACAGACTTTCTATTACTATATATATTTGTTTTTTGTTTTCTTTTTAAGATATGCAAATGATTTAGGCGTTTCTTTTTTTTATTTTTCTTTCTGTGTAGCTACGGATTTGGCTTGCCCTGCTCCCGTGCCTTTGCCCAGTATCTTGGGGGCAACTTGACTTTAGAATCTCTGCAAGGAATTGGAACGGATGTTTACTTACGACTGCGGCATGTAGATGGCAAGAGAGAAAGTTTCCGCATATAGGTGTTATATACCACACGCACACACACACACACACACACACACACACACACACGTATGTATTTACATACATACATACACGCTGTCAGGTATGTGTCTAACAGATACCTCTCTATTAGTATATATGTACGTATTTTATATATTTTATATATATATATATATATATACACGCACACACACACACACACACATTCAGGTATGTCTTTTAAAATACCTTTTTACTAGTATATATGCATGTGTTTCTTTTTATTTATATATATATATATATATACATACATGCATATTGTTAGGTTTGAGTATGTCTCTCTATTTTTCCATGTGTATATGTAAATATGTTACATATCTGTATTCCTGTACTATATGTATACACACACTGAGCAGTCTTGATGTTGGTGTGTACTTTACCTCTGTGTGTGTGTGTGTGTGTGTGTGTGTGTGTGAGAGCATGTTACATACATATATACACTTTTACTTCTTACATATCTATAGAATAGATAAAATCTATTTTTGCAATTTTTTTTGTTTTTCTTTTTTTGTAATGAAAAACTTTTTGCTGCTTTAAAAATTTTTTTGCTGAAATTTAATTTGCTTTTTTTTCTTTTTTCCTTTTTTTTTCTTCAGATTCAGTTTTTAAAATTAAATTGTTTTCCTGAAGAATTAAATTTTCTTTTATTTATTTTAATATTTTACTTTATTTTGTTAAACGATTTTTTTAATTTTTTTTTTTTTTTCACAATTTCCTATAATTTTATTGAAGTCTTCAAAGCTTTATGTAACTTTCTCTTTTCTAGAGAAATTCATTTTTTTTTTTCTTTGTCCATTTCTTTTCTTTTTCTTTTTTTTTCTTTTTTTCTTTTGTCCGAAAAGCGAAAAAGATTTGAGACGATTATTTACTCGAAATAAAATATTTTTGCCTGGAAAATGTGATCTTAGTTTTGTTTATTTTATTTTCTCTGTTTTGTTTTGAATAAAGTTGTTGATTTTTTTTTTTTTTGTCTGAAAGTAGTTTGATTTGTAAGGATGTGCATTGTGGTGCAGTGGATATCGACTTGGAAAGAGAAATCAGAGAGCCAAGATCAAACTCCAGTTGAAATCCTTGCATTCACTTATGCACAAATACCCTTGGGAAAAGTATTAATCTGTCTCTTCCCTCCATTTATGGATTAAGTAACAGGACAAATTGGGTTCTATAGCCTTGGTTGGCAACCAGTCTACTGCAGAAAGTAATGGCAACTTACTGCAGGATAATCTTTTGCACAGTCAGTCATGTTTCTTTTGAGAAATGATCACCCATGCGTGTATCAAATATAGCACTTAACTGACTGACTGAATATAATAGTTGGAATCATGATAAATGCATCTACTGGTCAGAAAGTGGGGGATCGTTTTTCTATTGTTATGAAGTAATGAACTGATCCCCCACTAATTACTACTTCATAATATAATACATCTCTTCCTCTCTAGCTATAAGTCAAATAACAGGACAGATTGGGTTCTATAGCCTTGGTTGGCAACCAGTCCTACCACAGAAAGCAATGGCAACCTATTGCGGGATAATCTTCTGCCCAGTCAGTCATGACTCTTTCGAGGCATGATTGCCCAAAGTGTGTATCATGTATGACACTCAACTGACTGACTGAATATAATAGTTGGAATCATGATAAATGCATCTACTGGTCAGAAAGTGGGGGATCATTTTTCTGTTTTTGTAAAGTGATAAACTGATCCCCACTAATTACTACTTAATATAATAATGTAATCTAATCTATCTCTTCTCCCTTTAGCTATGAGTTAATGGCAGGATAGATTGTGTTCTATAGCCTTTGCTGGTAACCAGTCTACCACAGAAAGGCAACTTATTGCGAGATAATTTTCTGCCCAGTTAGTCATGTCATTTTGAGACATGATCGCCCAAGCGTGTATCATGTATAGCACTTAACTGACTGAGTTTGATTTGTAATGCAAAAATGTATCACTATTCACTTTAAAATTTTCACAATCATGAAAGAAATTAAGTCAAAAAACATAAATTATATTGTGTGTGATGGTCTTACCAAATATTAGTACTGTGTTAGTACCTAATATTTTCTCAAACGTTTATAACAAAAAAAATAAAAACATCTAAAGTCAAGTAGACATAAATGAAAGTTTTATTTCCTAAAAAGAGAGCATATATTCAGTACATATGTTATAAAAGTTTGTCTTTACTCACAAGCCTGGCATGTATTAAAAGGAATTTTGAATTTAGTATTGTTTTTTTTTTTTTTTTGTTTTTTTTTTTGCTTCAACAGATTGCTAATCAGGGGAAATGGTCAAATTTGGTCTATTAATTCATCCAAAGATTTGCAGATAAGTTATGGATGCAAGCATTAGAAAAAAGCATTAATGTAAATCTAATCTAAATATAAACTTATTTATAAATGGAACTTTGTGTGTGTGTGTGTGTCAATTACCTATAGACTCTGAAACAACTGAACCAATTTTCTTGAAAATTTACACAGTTGTAATATAAGCATCTGCGAGTGTTCTTAGCTAGGTTTTGTGTCAAGGTACCCCCAATAACTATAGATAATCGAAAAAATCAGGATATAGAAGGAGTGGTCCGATTTTAATCAAACTGGATACACTCATAGACAAAGACATAAGACATGATATTTAGAAGTTTCAAGGTTGCAGTTCCAGGATACCAGGAAATCAAAATTTGATTTACATCCATTCATTTTTCTTTCAGTCTACAGTTTCGCTTTTTGAAACAACTATTACTTCCAAAAAGTCTTGGCTCCAGGACCATGTATTAGTTTTAAAGCTTTCATTACACCCGATATACAATATTTAGAGGAAAACTCAATACGTAGTTAAACAGTTATAAACCCAGACTATATTTCAGCAATGTAAAAATTTCTACCATTGCCTCATTCAGACTGTTGATTAATAAATAAATGGTAATTTCCCTTTGAATATTTAAAAAAAAAAAAAAAAAAAGAGTTTATAACTGAAGCATTTTTAGACCGGAAATAAATTGAGAATAGATACATCAAATCACACATATGAGGAATTAAATCACACATACATAAAACAATTAACAAGAAATTATGCACACAAAAATGAGGAAGGGATATACATGCACAAACAAAATTAATCACACTCAGTATTTAGGAAGGATTACATACATACACAAAAGAAGTGGGTAGGAAATTACACAAAATGGTCACAGATTTAAACAAGTGAAAAGAACAAAAAAGTGGGAGAAGGAAAAGAGTACAGGGAAAGGGGACGGAAACTCAGTCACAAATTTAAGCTGATACAAAAATATTTAAAATTTCAAAAAATTAAAAGTTTTCAAAACATTTTTTATTTATATTAAAATTATTTTTCTCATTTAGCACGTAGAAAAATAAAAGTAAATGTTAAGTTCATTTGGACTATTCTAAGAAGTTTTTTGACAAGAGACCCATCCAACTATCGCCCTATCAGTCTTCTACCGATATTCGGGAAAGTATTTGAGGCCATAATCAATGCTGAAATAGTTCATCATCTCACTGCCCACAAACTGTTCTCCGACAGGCAATATGGATTCCACATTGCCAGGTCCACGGCCGACCTGCTAACAACCGTAACGGAGTACATGCTCCAGACCCTTGAAGAGTCTGACAAGGGTCGCGCGGTTGCTCTGGAAATCTCCAAGGCTTTCGACAGGGTTTGGCACTCTGGCCTCCTATGCAAACTACGGGGTTACGGTATTACCGATCGCCTGCTTGACCTAATCCAATCTTTTTTAAATAACTGCAAAATGAAGGTCGTTTTGAATGGGCGTGCCTCTTCATCCTACAGCACGAATGCTGGTGTCCCACAGGGCTCTATCCTGGGCCCGACGCTCTTCCTTATTTTCATCAACGACCTCCCAGATGAGATCAAGTCCCAAGTAGGCATCTACGCAGATGACACCACAATATACTCCTGCACCAGTAAGAAACCTGTCGTGGCGGATAGACAATCTCGCTGCTGACCTTGAACGGGACCTACACTCTGTGGTGAACTGGGGCAAGAAGTGGCTTGTCAACTTCAATTCGTCTAAGACCAAGCTGTTGTCAACCATTACAGGCAACCTCTCCTGCCTCCCATAATCATGGACCAAGTGATTCTCCCTGAGAGCAATACACTACGCCTCCTCGGACTTACCCTGTCCTCAGACCTCAAATGGAACCACTATATTGAATCCATTGCAAAATCTACTGCTAAGAAGGTTGGGTCACTATGTCGATCCAGGATGTTTCCTCCACCTGAATCCATCCTGCATATATACAAGTCAACCATCCGTCCGTGCATGGAGTACTGCTGCCATTTATGGTCAGGCGCCCCTGCCGTTCTCAGTGTTCTTGGCAGGCTCCAAAGGAGAGTCTGTAATGTGATAGGTACTGATCTGGCGGCTCGACTGCAGCCACTTCCCCACCGTCGAAATGTGACCTCCCTTTGTCTGTTCTATAAATACTTTCATGGCTTCTGCTCAGACGAACTTAAGTCACTGGTGCCTCCTCAACAGGTGTTTACTCGTGCAACCAGACTGGCAGCTGGGTCCCACCCATTCACAGTCAGGTTAGCCAAATGCAGACGACAATTCTACTCCTGCAGCTTCCTCTCTCGCACTTCCCGCCTGTGGAACTCACTCCCGTATTCTTGATTTCCTGACGGCTACAACCTCCAGAAATTTAAATGCAAAGTCAATACTCATCTACTAACCACTGGACTCTAGCTCTCTCCTCACCCTCGTATAACCTTCCCTTTATCCCCACCTATGTATCTGTCATCGCACCTGCATTCTCAGCTTTCTATTGTTCCTTTCTAACTAGTTTGTTCTCCTCACTTTTTTCTAATTAATCTTTTTACAGTTATGTAGCCCCCTGCAAATCAGTGGCATTTCTGCCTTCTCGGGGTGAAATGATTTAAAAAAAAAAAAGGTGTACATTATATTATTTGAACCAGGCATGAAAAAAATAGACATATAAACACACAAAGGATAAAAAGAGGAAGAATGAAAGAGAAAAAGAAATAAATTTAAAAAGAAAAAATTGGGGACTGATCTTACACTTACGTTCACTAATATTAGCTGACAAAAAAAATTTTATGCATGAAAACCGTTTATTTTTTTATTTTATTTTTTTTTAAACCTTACCAAAGGACTTTTTTAAAATGCTACTTTTTAAAAAATTTCTTAAAAAAAACCTTTATAAAAGTAAAAAGGCTTAGAAGACAAAATATTATACAGAAAATTAAATGCAATAATCTGGAAAACGGTAAGGAAGCCAATGTAGTAAAAACCCCAATATACAGTCAAAAGTATTTAATATTTAAAGGATAAAGGGCCATTACTATTACTTACAACAATAAGCCCATCGTCCTTGTACAATAAAATTCAATTCAAATATCCAACTAAGAATGTACAGAATAAAGATGCTTCAGGGCCTTCCTCTTCAGAGAGGAAAGCTCTGAAACATTGCACATTCCTTCCTGATGACCGCAATTTAAATAGAAATTTGAGGGGAACACATTAAAAGAAATTCAATGAAGTCATGTGCCGTAGAGAAGCTTGGTAGAAATGCTATTGGCATGAGGAGCATTAAAATAAGTGCGACAATTTATTAATCGCACATAGTATGTATATATATATATATATATATATATATATATATTAATGCAGGTTTCATTGAATAATATAGACAAGTTTTGTCTATTAATTTTGTGTAGGATCCGTTCATACCGTCTGATATACTTGATGGTGATGTCGTTGAAAGACAACAAAAAATCACAGTATTTGTTGAATTTTTTATCCGGTCTAAGCTTTCGGCTCACATAAGCCATTATCAAAGAGTAAATATTAACACACAGTAAACATAGAACATTTAAGCTATTAACAATAAAGATAATTGAATTGAAAATATAAGTCCATCCCTACCGTGGCGGATGGCCGAAGACAGTGACAAAATAGTGGTCTGATTACAGACATTTGAGTACGTTATTGGAAATATCGAAATTGATTGTATTCAAACCAGGTTTAAATTGTTTAATGTAGAGTGCTTCGAGGATTTTTAGTTTCTGCTGATTATTTTCTTGTTTGAGTATGTACGTGTTATCAACAAGTGTTTTTCTCAGAAGTGTGCGTTGATAACCGTGTTGTTCTAAATGACGGAATATATTTGAATTTTTATTTAAGTGCAACGTCAGACGCCGTGAGAGCGAATTTGTGGTGTGGCCAATGTAGATATTATTGAGGTTGTTAGAGATACATTCTCTAAATGGACATATGAATTTATATACTACATTGGTTTTTTGCAAATCACTAACGTTGGGGGAAGAGTCGTTGCGGACAAATGAATTAGATGTAGTGGATTTAGTGTAATATATAATAAACTTAATTCTTTTGTTAGAGTCTGTCGGAGAAATATGAGTATTTATGAGTTTTTTAGGATGTTTTCATCTAGTTGGTAGTTGGAGTGCATCTGGCTACGGTATAAGAGAGTGATATGTTTAGGATTGGTTGGGTTAGTATCATGTGTTGTTTTTTCCATGTTAACCCAATATATATATATATATACAGTACTGTGCAAAAGTATTAGGACAAGAACTATTTTATCTTTTATGAGGCATATTGACAGAAAATAAACTATTTAATTAAAGTAATTTTATTTGATTTACTCAACAAATGCTTTAACAAGAAAAAAATACTTGTTATAAAATAAATTTAATATTTAGTATAATAGTCTTTTGCTTTGATCACAGCCTTTATTCTTTCAGGCATTGACATTACAAGTTTCTTCAATGTATCTAATGGTATCTCCTGCCAAGCAGCTTGTATTTGTTTCCAAAGTGTGTCTTGCAAAGTAACATTAGATTTATCATTTTTTTAATCCAAAATATCCCATAGATGTTCAATATCTCATAGATGTTTGGCTTTTCCCCTGTATTTGAATTTCAGTGAGGTTTTCAGGAAAATCACCCCTGTCGTAATACTTTTGCACACTACTGGTAGTGTGCAAAAGTGTTAGGACAGGGGTGATTTTAAACTTTATTTTGGTGCCTCATAAAAGATTAAATAGTTCTTGTCTTAATACATATGCACAGTACTGTATATAAAAACCTATATATATATATATATATATATATATATATATATATGTATGTATGCATATTTATATGTATATTCATCTATATGTATGGATGCATATTTGTATGTATATGCATATATGTATATGTATATGCATGTATATATATACATATATATATATATATATATGCATATCTGTACAAGTATTTTAATTATATTCATATATGTATTTATATAAAAATATTAAATCAATCATTTAATTAGTTTTTTTAAATAAATTATCTTAAATTTTCTATTTCTACAATTATTTTTACTCTTACTCCTGATATTAGGGAAAAAAAAACGAAAAAAATATTTTCTAAACTCCTTTTGTGAATTGGTTAGTCCGATGAGATCAATAAAATATCAATTCAAAATCATCAGTCATTATTCACAGGTATCAGCTTGTCAGCGTGCAAACGGGTATTTGCAGTCGGCCTAATGGATGCATTACCCATCTGTGAATTATCCAGTTACCAACTATATCCTAAACATTCGATTAAGCTTACACTTTTGAGCTTGTAGTATCGTAAATTGATTCTGCTCTTAAAGAAGTAAATTTTGAATATTGTTGTAAAAAATAATTTTTATTATCTTTTTTGTTGAATCTCTAGAGAAAAAATCGAAGCAATATAGCTTGTAGTAATCCAGCTTCCCTTTTTGATGTTTTGTTTCAAGGACATGGTAAAATGATATTATTTAAATTATTTCCTTAGTAGCTTTTTGATCGTATGGTCGGACTTTGCAGAATGTAATTTTTTATTTGTTTTTTTGTAACCACAGCCAGGGTCGTAGCTGATGCTAAAAAAAAAAAAAACACCGGGCACAGAGAAAATTGCCCGGATTTATTAGTTGACAATGTGATGACGTCATCAGTGTCATCCGTTTCCAGAAACTTTGATTTTGCGGATTTTTTTCGGCTATTCCAATGGAAATTAGGCACAGAACGCGAACGAAAGCAGGAAATCGGGTTCGGATTTTCTGAGTATATAAACAGTTTTTTCTCCCAAAATTAATAAATAAACAGGTTTTTACTGCGTTCATTCGGATGTTTTCTTCGTTTTTCTTTCTTTCTTTCTTTCTTTCTTTCTTTCTTTCTTTCTTTCTTTCTTTCTTAATTGTTTAGTTTGATTTCTGACGAAGACATTTTCCCTTGCCCGTATGTTCACTATGATTGCACGGATCGGCCCGGACCCGTGCCTGGTAGCCAGATACGGCCATGACCACAGCATTATGATTGATTTCGTTGTATTGTTTAATTTTGCATTTATTTTTTCTTCGCATTTATTTTTTATGCTTTAAAAAAGTATTGTAAAGGAAAAAAAAATCAGAGCATACAAATAAATCACACTGTTCTGAAAGTATTAACGTTTAAGCGTTAACACTTTGATTTTGTTTTGCGATTAACTTCTCTTGTGGTCCAACAAAGAGGGCAAGAATAGATGAGAACTCCACTACTATGAATGAAAAGTTATTCTGTTTAATTTAGTGAAGTAACATACTTATACACAAACTCATTACTAAGTTGTGTATACAATAGTGGGGTGTAGTATGAAAATGAAAACGCTGCTTGAGTTTGCCCCCTCCTCCTCAGAAAAATTTCGACCCCTAAATGCACCCCCTTTCAGAGTTTTACAGTCGCTATACTTTTTATTTACATATATTCTTACGGAAATTAAGATATAAATATAAAATACTGTTTAATTAAAAACAGAATATCTACTTAAATACGAGTATCGGTAAAAATAATGTTCAAAATATATTCTTACATATATGTATATGCAAGTATACATAGGTATATATATATATATATATATATATATATATATTCTAAGCATATACTGTTAAATATAAGAGACAATGAATGTCTATTATTTTTAATCATGAGCCGTTCTAACCGTCGTATTTTGGCTTTAATTTCAGTTGAAAATAAAGACAAAAATTCTCCAACATTTGGATAATTTTTTATTAATTTGGTTCTAAGCTTTCGAAAGCTCCTATAAAAATATATATGTACATATATATACATATACATACATACATACATACATGAATATATATACACACACATTATGTATTTGAGCAGCTATCTCTGTTTTATACGTGTTTCATTAAAAATGACATACAAGGTATTATCATTAATTTTTTTATATAATTTTTCATGTATTCGTATAATTTTTTTTTCGGAACTCAAATTATATAAGAATTGTCCGAACATTTTGTACTTTCGAGAGCTTTCGGCTATACTTTTAGCCTATAGGATACAAATCCTATACAATCTATCAAACAAAACACACAAAATAACTTGCACACCCGCAAAACCGGATTCAAACGACCAACATTTGGGAAAAACCCAAAGTAAAATTGCACAGCCGCAAAACGAGATTCAAATGACTTTGGAAAAACCCAAATAAGAAAAATCCACAAGTCAGTGTGAAAAGATAATTCTGAATCATGATTGGATTAAAAATTCTGAATCATGATTGGCAAATTTCATGAATGACGTATTCTCATGCCTAGATGTGAAAAGGCTTCGCTGTAGCCGACATCATGAGAAGCTTGACTATAATAACCACAACGCTAACCTGTCAAAAGGCAGTCGAGATGAGAGCGGTTAGCTGACGACCTCGTGGCAATGTAACGAAAGAAAATTCAAGAAGCCAACCCGGACGCAGGGCACGCCACAGTTTCATTCAACCTCTTTTTCCAATTTTCTTTTCTTCCTTTTCACTCCACGTTCACCCGGACGTAGGGCACGCCACAGTTTCATTCAACCTCTTTTTCCAATTTTCTTTTCTTCCTTTTCACTCCACATTCACCCGGACGTAGGGCACGCCACAGTTTCATTCAACCTCTTTTTCCAATTTTCTTTTCTTCCTTTTCACTCCACGCTAACCCGGACGTAGAGCACGCCACAGTTTCATTCAACCTCTTTTTCCAATTTTCTTTTCTTCCTTTTCACTCCACGCTAACCCGGACGTAGGGCACGCCACAGTTTCATTCGATCTCTTCTTCTAACGTCTTTTTCTTCATTTTCACACCAAGCCGCTAAAGAGAACAACACAACGACAAAATGGACACGTGTTAAGTACAACTTCTTTATTTGTTTTACCTTCTCCTTTTCTCAACCTGTCATGACCTACTAAAAAGAGGAAGGAACAAAGCTTTTACATTCCGCTACTACACAACCATGAACTCTAAACTTCGGCGGATATTTCAAATACCTACATTACTACTACGAATAATTTTAACTACCTAACTGCAGAAATTTTCTCAAACATATAGTGTTCAGTTAACAAAATTTCACTTCTTACACTTTTGTCATTCTGTAAATAAATCTTTGCTTTAATGTACACCCGAAGTATTTTATCCTTTCAACATCCAACCTTCAAACTTAGAAAATTTAAATTGTGGGGATTTCGGACGTGTTTGACACAAGACCAATTAACCAAGCATGACCGAGGCCCCTACAAGCCATTATCAAGAATTAATTTTGTTTTACTTGTAAATAAAGGTGTGAAAAGTTTATGTATATAGAGTCTTGTGTATGTTAAGTTCTGAACATGGTAAGCACATTGTTACCATGTTCATAATTGATGTTATTAAGTGTAGGATTTCTCTTTTTTATTAGTAATTCCTCCATTATTTTTAATCTTCTTTTACATGTGGATGATGCTATTATGTATATACTCTCAACGAGGATATCAGAGATAGGCCCTGGAAGATCTCAACGTATATTTAAATGAGATCAGATAGAACTGTTGTGAAAAAGGTGCAGTGTCAATCTCCTCATCAATTTTACTTGTAAATAAAGGTGTGAAAAGTTTATGTATATAGAGTCTTGTGTATGTTAAGTTCTGAACATGGTAAGCACATTGTTACCATGTTCATAATTGATGTCATTAAGTGTAGGATTTCTCTTTTTTATTAGTCATTCCTCCATTATTTTTAATCTTCTTTTACATGTGGATGATGCTATTATGTATGTATTATCAATGAGGATATCACAGACAGGTCCTGAAAGATCTTGGTGTGTGTTTAAATGAAATCGGATGGTACTGTTGTCGGAAAGGTGCCGTGTCAATCGCCTCATCATTTTTATAGTGAACACAATTCTTCAAAGAACATATAAATCCGAGATTATGTAGCACCGACCAATTCAAACAAGAAAATTAGATTAGTTATCTATTATAAAAGATTAAAAATTGCCAACCTTTCTCAAGGATATTTGCGCGTAATGAATATATGTAGTGGGTTTCTGATTAATATCAGAGATACAATCTCTGAATGGGCATGTAAATTGGTACACTACATTGGTTTCCTGTTGAGGATTTAGTTGTAAGGTTATTAGAGACTATGAGGTCAATTGTTTTAAATTATTTATAATATATATTCAGCTTAATTTGTTTATTATTATTAATTGGTTTAACGTTTCCACCTATTATGTTTTTTTAGTGTTGTTTCATCTTGTTTGTAATTATTATGAATTTGGTTGCAATAGTATAAGTTAGTAGTCTTATGTTTATTTTGACGTACACTGTTATTATTTTTGTCAATATTGTTAGAGGTAATATTAAGTTTATTGAGATACATTTTAATTTGTTGATTAATGACGGGGTTAAGAAATCCATTGTTAACAAATGTTTAATGTTTCATAGAATATGGCTTTGGTAGAAGAAATAATTTGTGTGTGTTGAATTAGGATTTTTATAACAGCTAACTTATATTGTTAGGGGCATTCACTATTATAATTAAGAAGACACGAATTTATGCTAGTTGGTTTCCTATATAGAGAAGTAGTAAGTCTATGTGTGCTGGAATCAATAAATACATTAAGGAATGCAAGTGATTCCAAAATGGAGGATTGATTTATTATAACGTTGTATGAGAAACTGAGCCCCCGCTAAATTTATTTAAATATTAAAATTTTTCCAAATTTTCTTTGATAATTGGAAACTTTATGTAATAATCGATAAGACTGCGTTCAGCGCAATAAAAGTAAAAAAAAATGAAAAACAACAAATTTAAAGGAGGTGGTAGTCTCCTTCAGGTCCACCCAATTATCATTTGGGTTACGAGAAAAAAATAAAACAGAAAACTAAAAGAAAGGAAAAAAATGGATTTTGTTATTTTGAAATTTTTTTTATAATCATATCACCTCAAGCAAAGCATTTTACTGCCACTGTTTTAATTCGTTGATCAATGACGGAGTTAGAAAAGCCATTGTTAACAAGTGTTTGTTTAATGTGGTGTAATTCTTTATAGAATATGCATTTACAAGAAGATATCATTTGTGTTCATTGAATTAAGTTTTTGATAACAGCTAACTTATATTGTTAGGGGCATTCACTATTATAATTAAGAAGACATGAGTTTATGCTAGTTGGTTTCCTATATAGAGAAGTAGTATATCTATGTGTGCTGGAATCAATAAATACATTAAGGAATAGAATTTTGTTATTAAGTTCTAATGTAAATTTGAGGCGGAAGTGACTTGCAAATTTGTTTTTAAGTTGTGTCATTATAATAATTAGAAAAAAGAGGGCTTAAAGGAGATCCCATCGCAGTACCATCTATTTCAGCATAAATATTATCGGGGGGGGGGGTCATGAAAAGGTACTTGATTGGTGCATTCTAGTAATGTTTTTTTAAATAGCGAGTTTAATATTGATTGATGGGAAAGTAGTATGATTGTATACATCAAGGATAATGATGTAAATTATTTCATGGACGGGAACATCAGTGAATAAGTTTTGTTCGTCTAAAGATGCGATTATTGGGTTGTTTGGTTTTACTGAATGGAGGATTCTTATAAATTCATTTGTAGAGTTAATACCATATTTACTTGGAAGATAGGGAGTAATCAATTTGTTAAGGGTTTTGGAAAGGTTATATTTTGGTGTGTGTATATGTGAAATGATAGGTCGGATCGGACGATCTTTTTTTATGTATTTTTACTATTTCCATAAAGGTAGCCATGCTGGTAGTCCCCTATAATCTTTTGAAGTTTACAAGATCCTGTTTCAGCATTGTTGGCAGTAATAAGTTTAGTTATATATTTTTTTTCAAGTTAGGAGGTAGTATTATTAGTTAGCTTTTGAAATTTATTGTGATCGTCCAAAATGGTCTGTAATTTGGAGTGATATTCATGTTTGTTTAAAATAAATGTATTGGTTTTATCGGCACGTCGGATAACTTTTTCTGATTTTCATCGACGATCTCCCTGATGTAATCAGATCCAAAGTAGGCATCTACGCTGCTGACATCACCATTTACTCCCGCCTCGATAAAAAACTGCTGAAGCTGACAAAGCAGACTTTGCTGCTGATCTTGAAAAGGACCTCCAACCTGTAGTGGACTGGGGTAAGAAATGGCTTATTAATTTTAATGCTTCCAAAACAAAGCTGCTATCCTTTAAGCACCATAAACAATATCTACTACCAAATTTGTTTTTAAGTTGTGTAATTTGATCAATATTTTTAGCTAAAGTGAAAATGTCATATTTATGTATCTTACATTAGGTTTATTAGTGTCATTATAATTTTATTTTCTAAATGTGCCATATAATAATTAGAAAAAAGGGGACCTAAAGAAGATTCCATCGCAGTACCATCTGTTTGAGTATAAATATTATCTAGGGGGTCATGAAAAGGCACTTGTGTGATGCGTTCTAATAATATTTTTTTAAAATAGCGAGTTTAATATTGATTGATGGGAAAATAGTATGATTGTATACATCATGTCATCTGCATTGATCAGGCTATTCTCCCTGATAGCAATACACCGCGCCTCCTTGGCTTAACTCTCTCAGCCGACCTCAAGTGGAACGACTACATTGAATAAATGGCTAAATCTGCTGCTAGAAAGGTCGGTTCATTGTGTAGGGCCAGGAAGTTTTTCTCGTCTGAATCCATCTGGCTCATATACAAATCTACCATCCACCCGTGCATTGAATACTGCTGTCACATTTGGTCGGGTGCTTGTGCTTTTTATCTCGAGGTTCGCAAAAAAAAAAAAAAAAAAAAAAATCCAGAGGTGAATCTGTAATTTGATCGATCCCGAACTGGTAGCTCGACTCCACACATTTTCTCACCGATATGATGTGGGTTCTCTTTGTTTCTTCTCCAAATACTTTCACGGCTTCTGATCCAACGTACTTAGCTCCCTGGTGCCCCTTCTGCATGAAGTTACTCCAGCTACTAGACTGGCAACTAGGTCTCACCCTTTTACAATGAAACCAAAAACAGAAATTTTTACTCTATGAGGTTCTTTTCTCGCACTTACCGTTTGTGGAACTCACTCCTAATTGCTTGCTTCCCTGGTAGCTAAAATCTCCAATAATTTAAATGCAAGATCAACTGCCAACTCTTATCTCCTTGACTCCCATCCTTTCTCCGACACCCCTTTTATCTTGTTCTTCTCCCTTTCCACTCTTCTCACGCAGCTCTCTTAACCCCAGTGATCCCAACCTTCTTTTAACCATTCTCTGACACCCTCTGTGACCTGTTCTTCTTTCTTTTCACTCTCCTCTTATGTAACCCCCGGCACACCAGTGGCCGTAATGCCTTGCTTGCGGTGAAACGATTATATATATATATATATATATATATATATATATATATATATATATAAATTATCCAAATACAATTTGAATATTTAATTTTGTCCAACATATTTTGCTTTAAAATATAAAGGAATTCCTGGTCATTATGAGTTAGTTAAATTCCGTAAGTGATACATACTTGGGCGATCATGTCTCTTTTGATCCCTGATTGATTAGGTAGAAGATCTTTACGCAGATTTCTTTCTACTGTAGACTGGTTGCCAACCAAAACTATAGAATGCAATCTGTCCTGTTGTTAACACATTGCTTGAGGAAGAAGAAATGGATTAATACCTTTCTCAAGGGTGTTTGTGCATCAAAGTGAATCAAACAAACTCGACTGGAATTTGAACTCGGTTCTTTGTTTTCTCATTCTGAGATATTCATTGCACCGTAACGCGCAACCTGAACGTTATAAAGAGCATAATTTGAAATGCTGACAATCACTTCAGATGTAAGAAATCATCAAAGTTGGTTTCCATTTGGAGGACTGTGTTGATTATATCACATATAATGTCTTTGATGCTGTGCTACTTTTGTCAACCATTTCAATATTTTGCTTTTCCAAACATTTTGACTTGTATGGCCATTGCATATAGAGTGAAATAATTTTGTCAAATTTTCTACTATTCGACCCTGACAGGAAGTAACTGAAGCTTATTTTTCTAATTGGAATAGAATGTTAACACAGGAAAATACTGTGTTGACATTCCATTCCAATTAGAAAAATAGGCTTTAGTTATTTCCTTATTACGAGGGTCACTCAATAAATAAGGTGAATTTTTCGGTATAAGGACTTCTACCAGGGTCATTCAATAAGTAAGGTGAATTTTTCGGTATAAGGACATCTACGAGGGTCATTCAATAAATAATATGAATTTTTCGGTATAAGGAAATCTACGAGGGTCATTCAATAAATAATATGAATTTTTCGGTATAAGGACTTCTACGAGTGTCATTCAATAAATAAGGTGAATTTTTCGATATAAGGATTTCTGATACAGATAGAACTTTACTTTTTTTAAAAAAATTCCTTTACTTCTTTTTCAAAGGGATTTATTTACTTATTTATTTATTTATTTTTTTGCAGATTGAAAAAAACTTTCAGAGTTTTGGAGATTAACAAAGATGGTCAACCAAGAAGCATTCTCCAGGATTGAACAGAGGTCAGTTATCAAGTTTTTGGTTGCGGAAGGGTGCAAACCAGTTGAAACTCATAGGAGAATGTCAACTGTGCATGGTGCCACATGTTTCAACCAAAAAACGTCTACAAGTGGGCTAAATTGTTTGAAGAAGGACAGAGCAGTGTTGAGGATGAAGACAGGCCTGGGAGGCCTACAGAAGTGAGGTCTCCTGAGGTGAACGAATCAGTCAATGGTCTCATTCAGTTTGACAGAAGGGTAACAGTGGATGACATTGCAAGGACTTTGAGCCTATCTGTTGGGACAGCACACAAAATTGTCCATGATGACCTTGCCTACTCGAAAGTCAGCTGCCGGTGGGTGCCAAAGATGCTTACTGCAGAGCACAAACAGAAGAGCTGGGCTGGGAACTGCTCCCTCATCCCCCTTACAGCCCAAACCTTGCCCCTTCAAATTTTCACCTGTTTGGTCCCTTGAAAGCATTCACGAGAGGCACGGAGTTTGAAAGTGACGATGAAGTCAAAAGTGCTGTGAGCGATTGGCTGAGACATCAGTTCAAAGATTTTTACGCTGATGGAATACGGAAGCTTGTGCACAGATGGGAAAAGTGTGTGACACTGCTGGGAGACTACATTTAAAAAAAAGAGTAAGCTTCTATCTGTATAAGAAGTCCTTATATCGAAAAATTCACCTTATTTATTGAATGACTCTCGTAATTTGTTGTTTTGGCGATTCATTAAGTGTTAGATTAATAATTTCTTGCAGAATAAAGTCAGTAAGCATTTTTAATCTCTTGTATTTAGAATTTCCATTGTACAGTTGATGTATGACTTATCATCTATACTCAGGGCTGTATTATCTTTTAAACGTGTCTAGGCAAAGGGGCCAAGGTCGGATTATCCTTTAGGTTAGTATAAAGCAGGGGTCCAGGGCTGGATTATCCTTTTGTTGAGTTTTGGCAGGTTTCCAGCATCGGGTTATCTTTTATGTGTGTATAGACAGGGGCTCAGTGTCGATTATTTTTTAGACGAGTATAGGAATGAGTTGAGTGCCAGATAATCCTTTAGATGAGTATAGGCAGGGATTCTGGGCCGGATTATCATTTAGGCTCTTATAAGCAGGGGCCAAGAACCGGATTAACCTTTAAGTGAGTATAGGCAGGGACTCGAAACCGGATTATGTCTTTTGCGAAAATAGTCAGGGGTATCGAACGGGATTAATCTTTAGGTGAGAATAGGCAGGGGTCTCGAATGGGATTAACCTTTAGGTGAGTGTAGGCAGGGGGGGCAGGACTTGGTTATCTTTTAGGTGAGTATAGGGATGGACCTTGTGCCAGATTAACCTTTAGATTAGTGTAGGCAGTCCCGAACCAGATTATCTTGTAGACAAGTATAGACAGAACCCAGTGTCGGATTATTCTTTAGACGAGTATAACTAGTATGCTAGGACTCCTCAAACTTTTATAAACCAAGGATTTTAACTTTTAGATGTCATAATTTCTAAATAATTTCATAACCTGAAATAATATCAAGATATGACAAACTTATATTTGTTTTGTTTTATCTTTATAATGCTGGTTATATATTTTTATTTAATTTGTTGAATTATATGCCAATTTGTTTGGCAATAAATATTAATATTTTGGTATTTCTCAAAGAATATTTTATTCATAGATATTCTGGTTTATTTAAAGAATTTACAATAAGCTTACTTTAAGCTAAGTAAATGTTGCAAAATTTTATCAAAGCGTGGAGTGCGTTTGTATACACTCATTGTAGAAAGTGTCTATGTAAGTGTCAGGGTGGCATCACCCATTACAACTGATTGAACTCTTACAACTACATATACTTCTCCTCACAAGAGCAGATCAAGAGATCAGAGATTTGAGAGATCCGCAGGAGATCAGCATAATGCAGAGCGATAGGCAGAGATAGCCAAGACTGCTACCGTACGACTATTGCGAGTCCCAGTTATAGTATTACTTCCTAACCGTTATCGTTATTTCCTATTTTGGTTGTTGTTTGTATTTATTCTTGCTGGACTCTTAACCGAGTCCACCACACTATCTATCTATCTATCTATCTATCTATCTATCTATCTATCTATCTATCTATCTATCTATCTAAAAGCAAAACTATACTATCTATCTATCTATCTATCTATCTATCTATCATGGTGGCATCACTCATTGCAACAGATTGAACTCTTCCTACAACTACATATACTTCCCCTCACAAGAGGAGGGCAGATCAGATCAGGAGCTCAGAGAGAATGAGAGATCCACAGGAGATCAGCATAAGCAAATCAGCGGAGAGTGATAGGCAGAGATAGCCAAGACTGCTACCGTACGACTATTGCGAGTCCCAGTTATAGTATTACTTCCTAACCCGTATCTATTCGTTCTACTAACAGAGTTACACGTATTGTATTTTGCTGTGTTAATATATATTCGTTATTTCCTATTTTGGTTGTTGTTGTTGTTGTTGTTGTATTATTTCCTTGCTGGACTCTTAACCGGGTCCATGATAGTAAGTCTGTCATTTGATCAATCCAGCAAGATTTTCTGAAATAAATCTTTTATGAACTTTGCACCTTCAGGACGTGGGCGATCTTCGTTCTCTACAATTTCCTATCATTTGAAGTTCTTATTAAAGTTTTTTTCACTATATTTCCCACGTCCTGTTTTGCCATCGTCAATTTTCTCAGGCTTGCTGTGTTGTATGTCTTGTGAGTGTTAGATTATGCAAACCTTCTTTCTACACAGGTGTTCTAGAAATCTCCATCAATAACTCGACAAAAATGCGAATTTGTGTTGAGAGAAGTAATTCTGAAATGTTCTTCGTTGGACTGTCTCCCTTGCTTTGTTAAAATCGTTCAAAATATTCAGTGTGAGCTTTTTACTTTTTCATGGTTGAGTCCAATTTCTGGTTGATTTGATTATTTTTAGAACTCTCTCGAGCTAGGTCTATCCTGTTGTGTGTATGAATTGCGAGAAGCGAAACTAAATTGGTTCAGATTCGTTCAGATCTTGAAACCCTACCAACAAGTATCGTTGTTTCGTTGCATTCTCAACGACTTTGATGGACTTTGGCTAATCCTGCTCCGGGGGTGAATATGATATTTACTGTCCAGGGCGTGATTGAATTTTTAAAAAATCCGTAACACTCCATAGAAAGCCTTCAAAGCACAAGAATTAGGAACAATAACGTTTGTAGTGAATACGGAATTAAAAGTAACTCCATTCTCCTTTTCTTCTTCTATGTATCTTGTCCTTTCAGGACGTGGGCGATCATTGCCTTCCACGTCTCCCTATCACTGGTGGCTCTTTTCACGCTTTCTCCTGAACATCTTGCAGCCCCCGTTCTGTCATCCACCTGCTCAGGCCCTTCAAATATGTTATCCGTTGCGGTTCTCTGTCCCTTTTTCCCTCTATCTGTCCTATTAGTATCAGGTTCTCCAAGCCATCCTTCCTCATCGCATGTCCCAGGAACTTCAGTTGTCTCTTCCTGATGCTCAATATTAATTTCATTTAATTTCCTTTCTCTTCACTGTTTATAAATTTCTCAATCCAGTGAGAAATCTAATTTTAACCAATACGATAAAGGAATGAACCCGTACTGAATGAAAAAGAGGAAGCAAAATTTCGCGATCCGGTTTTAATTAATTTTCTAACCAATGAAAGGGGGCAATTTACAAAACTGAGAGACGTTAACCAGCCGACGTGAAAAAAATCTTTTGCTATAAAATAGAGAAAGAAGGTCGATTCAGTCAGATGGGAACGGGATCAGACACCGCCAAGATGTGACAAAGCCATTGAACTAGACAAGTTTCGATGACATACATTTCTTCTCCTTCTACTTCTCCTTCTCCTTCTCGTGTGCTATTTTCCTTTATCTGTTCTTCTTCGTCCTCACCATTCTTGACGTCAACAGAGAAGAAGACAACAACAGCGACAATAAGGCACTTCAACTGACTCCTAAAAATTAACGTCGATACATACAATTTTACTTTATTACTTTACATTCCTTTTCACTTTCTTACCGGCTATAAAAAGAAAGGAACGAACGCAAACCCTGTTAACTTGCATACACACATTCGCTACCTACAACTGCAAACTCTGGATTCATTTAACTCCTTACTACACTCTCTCTTTGAACATTTGACTCCTACAAATTTATGTTATTCTGTTCTGTCAATAAATTCCTTTTTAATCATACAAACGAAATACTTTTATTCTTTCCCATCTTTTGATGATGATTCTGATAATCTCAAGTTGTGGGGAGTTCGGTTATGTTTGACACAAGGCCAATGTAGCAAACATGCTCGATCTTCTTACTTCACATTAGTAATGAGTGGTAAGAGAAAAGAGTAATCAGAAGGATAGTAGATAGCGCAGGACAACAAATTTCGGTCAATTTTTGGTCGTTTTTCTTCCTTTACTGAAACTTCCGGCGGTGTACTTCCTGTATGAAAGTAATAAGCGTAGAAATACAATAGCGCATTACTTTCATTACAGGAAATAAATCGCCGGAAATTTCAGTAAAGGAAGAAAATCGACCAAAAATCGACCGAAATTTGTTCTCCTACGCCGAAAGACACTCAGCAGCATTACTTCGTTAGAGTTAGGGGAGAGAAAATGTGCAAGATATAGTTCGTTTTTTTATGGACCTTCAAAGCAAAAAAGGTAGGTTTTTTCAAGAACTAATTGTTGATTTGAGTTCAGCATATACATTTGCACAGAAATAATGCTATTTTGGATAAATTTGAAGTGGGTGGGTGGGTGGGGGTAAGCCGTCGGCACCTAAAACAAACATTTACCGTTTCTTCAATAACTAATTGTTGATTTGAGTTCAGCATATACATTTGCATAGAAATAATACTATTTTGATTAAATTTGAAGTGGGGAAAGCCGTCGGCACCTAAAACGTACATTTACCGTTTCTTCAATAACTAATTGTTGATTTGAGTTCAGCATATACATTTGCACAGAAATAATGCTATTTTGGATAAATTTGAAGGGGGGAAAGCCGTCAGCACCTAAAACAAACATTTACCCATTAACCATTTCCTTACGGCTTCAATACTGGACTAGCAGACATCAAGATCTCATAAATTTACAGTTTAACTGACTGGAGATCTAACCGTAAGTTCTATGCTAACAGTTTATTTTCTCGCTCTTGTAGAAGGTGTAAAATATAGAAGAATTTTTTTGTTTGTTTTAGATCTGCTTTTGCGTGTATGCTAAGCAAAGTTTGTAAATTCGAGTCTTTTTAATTTTTAACAAAAATCAACCAATCAGTGCTTAGCATTTGAAGTTTAAATCTGCATCTTGCTTTATTCGCTACAAGCATGGTCTATCAGCTTCTCTGCAGATAAAACGATTATAGCATTTGGAACAGGTGTGTAGAATTGTTTTTACTGCATTGATTCTCTGTTTGTCTTTGACACAAAGTGAAAATTCAACATTCATCATGATATCTAACTCGACTCAGTGACCCAACCTTCCTAACAGTAGATGCAGCTATGCATTCCATGTAGTCATTTTATTTGAGGTCGTTTTAGAGAGTGAGGAAACGTAGTGAGTTACTCTCTACATAAAATAATTTGTAAACAACAAATGCACACATTCTGCACTACAATAAAAAAAATTTCTTGTATACTCGATTAAACTGATTTATAAAAAGTGGAATTTCTATGTTTATTATTATTTGTTTATTGCTCTTGATATTCAGACAGCGTTTTCTAGAAAAAAAAATGGTTTTCTCAACTACCAACAATCTTCAGTGCAAAGAAAATCATATCTGAAAAACTCTCAGAACCTGTACCTTAGTCGAGAAACTATGTGCACGATCGTGCGTGTGTCCATCTCATTTGCATTCGTTTCACACAGCTGTTGTCTCTGATTTTATTTAAATTAATCTACAACAATGCAGAGAAATCAACAACACTCGTTTAACATATAATTTTACTAAATCCTATAAAATATGTTGTGAAATTCTGTCATGAAACGCTTTGCGAACAGGAAGCAAACACAATAACAATTATAATAATCAATCATAGTCCAGCTTCTTCTTCTAGGTGCCTTGTCCCTTCAGGACGTAGGCGATCATGGCTTTCCACATCTCCCTATCCCTGGTGGCTCTAAGCACGCTTTCTCCTGTTACACCATCCAAACCCTGCTCTGCCATCCACTAGCTCAAGACCATAAATCTAGAATATAAATGTATAGAAACTAGCATGGACACAAAAGAGGGATCAGTTTATATATTGATTATAATATAGATTTGATCCCCCACTTTATGTCCACCTTATAATTTCTTATAAACAGTTAGCATATGTCTTCTTCTTCTATGTGCCCTGTCCTTTCAGGACGTAAGCGATCATGGCCCACCACATCTCCCTATCCCTGGTGGCTCTTAGCACGCCTTCTCCTGTTACACCGTGCAATCCTCGTTCTGTCATCCACCTGATTAGGTCCTTCAAATATGTTATCCATTGCTTTCCTCTGTCTCTTTTTCCCTCTATCTGGCCTGTTAGTATCAGATTCTCCAAGTCAGTCAGTCAAGTGCCATACGTGACACACGCTTATGCGATCATGTCTCGATAGAGACATGACTGACTGGGCAGAAGATTATCCCGCAGTAGGTTGCTATTGCTTTCTGCGGGTTGCGAGCCAGGGCTATAGAACCCAATCTGTCTTGTTATTTGACTCATAGCTAGAGGGGGAAGAGATGCATTATATTATTAAGTAGTAATTAGTGGGGGATCAGTTAATTACTTCATAGCAATAGAAAACTGATCCCCCACTTTATAACCAGTAGAAGCCTTAATCATGATTCCAACTATTATATTCAGTCAGTCAATTAAGTGCCATACGTGATACACGCTTTGGCATTTTTTCATGTCTCAAAAGATGACTGACTTGGCTGAAGATTATCTCGCAGTAGGTTGCCATTGCTTTCTGCTGTAGACTGGTTGCCAACCAAGGCTATAGAACCCAATCTGTCCTGTTATTTGACTCATAGCTAGAGGGAAAAGAAATGTATTATATATTATTATGTAGTAATTAGTGGGGGATCGGTTTCCTATTGTTATGAAGTAATAAACTGATCTCCCACTTTATGACCAGTAGAAGCCTTAATCATGATTCCAACTATTATATTCAGTCAGTCAGTTAAGTGCCATACGTGATACACGCTTTGGCATTTTTTCATGTCTCAAAAGATGACTGACTTGGCTGAAGATTATCTCACAGTAGGTTGCCATTGCTTTCTGCTGTAGACTGGTTGCCAACCAAGGCTATAGAACCCAATCTGTCCTGTTATTTGACTCATAGGTAAAGGCAAAAGAAATGTATTATATTATTATGTAGTAATTAGTGGGGGATCGGCTTCATATTGTTATGAAGTAATAAACCAAGTGTGTATCACGTATGGCACTTAACTGACTGATTGCAAATTCTTCAAATAAACTAGAATAGATATCTTTTGATTGTCAATAAAATATTCTTTAAAAATACTACTATTTTACTATTTATTGTAAACCAAATTAATACAGATTTTAACACAAATGAAACATTAAAAAAACAAAAAAAAAACAAACAAACAGATATTTTTGTAACCAGCATTATATCAATATGAGTTTGTCATATATTGATATCATTTCAGCTTATGAAATTATTTTGAAATTATCACATCAAAAAATTAAAATCACTGCTTCATAAAAATTTTTTAGATTTAAAAATTCTAAACTGAAATCAAATATTATCTACTTGAAATGCAATGATACAAACTAAAACATTCTTTTCCTTACTTTAAATATAAGTATTTTGTTTTAATCATATTACCCCGAGCAAGGCGGTAACGCCACTGATGTGCAGGGGGCTACGTAATAGTGAAAAGATTGGAAAAGAGAAAGCCGGAAACCACATCTTAAACAGGGAACAAGGGATGGGCCTCTTAACCTGTTCAATAGACGTGGGTGGAGTGTGAACCGGGCGATAGATCTATCTACTCCAATTGAAAAAAAAGAAACCAAAGTGAGAAGATTGGAAAAGAGAAAGCCGGAAACCACATCCTAAACAGGGAACAAGGGATGAGCCTCTTCAATAGACGTGAGTGGCGTGTGAACCGGGCGATAGATAGATCTATCTACTTCAATTAAATGTCTTCCTGATATAATTTCAGTTTATGAGACTATTTAGAAGTTCTAGCATCTAAAAAATTAGAATCATTACTTTATAAAAGCTTGAAGGGTCCTGGGCTGCAACTAATAGATAATTCAGCCCTAGGGACATTACATTGATATTAAATACATTTTTTCTCGAAAGTGAATGTATTTGTAATAGTATGATGAAAGATACTCATAATATAGAAAGTTTTATCTTTACTCGAGTGATGAGCTGTATAAAATTTATGAATGCTAATACTGTTCACTACTGAGCAATATATGAATTAAGTTTTTGAATTTAAAGTTTTAGCTTTAAGAAATTTCTAGAAAATTTTTATTCTATACTTGTACAAGTTTTTTCTTGTTTCCCCCTCTTTTCTATGAAATAGTATTGCTACATGTTGGTTCTTTTTATTAGTATTGGGTTGGACTGGCGATATTTCCAGTTACGCGATACTAATATAAACTTTTAAACAATATAAATGTTACCGCACTGCCGTAGCACGTATAGTAAAAAAGAACAAGTTGCATGGCTATAACAAATAGGCATTTAATAAAACGAAAACAAGTACAATACATTAAGAATGTTTAAGTACGTCTCAAAACAAGAAGAATGTTCATGTCCAAATTATTATTATATATCTCTTCACATGTAATAGTTTCTGTGTAGCACAAACAGTGTACAAGGCTGGGTTATCCTCTAGTATAGTCTGCAACCCAAGATATTTAGGATAACATAGACAGCAACCTATCAATGTGAAATAACTCCAGAGAAAGACCCTAGTAATCTATATTCTGATTAGTTAAAAGAAACACACACATAAATTTTATATCTTCCCACATACATAAATAGCAGATCGATGATTTTTTTGTATTTAAATATAAATCATTTTCACAACCAACATCCAACGTTGCCTCATGACGAGATTCTATCTCGAAACAGAAATTTCCGTGTCATAATGTACATTTAATTTATATATATATATATATATATATATATATATATATATATATATATACCGGGCGCCTATAGCTCAGATGTAGAATCGTCGACGGACGCCAATTTGCTCGGGTTTCAATCCTGGGTAAAAGCAATCGGATGTATAACCGTACTGATGAGCTGTGATACAGCGAAACAGATCTGTCTGCGGATGACTATATATTATTATTATTTCATTTTTCATCATATTTCGATTTCTGCTTTGGTCTCACTACCAACCAAGTCTGCGGGGAGACCTAAGGCAGGTAGTGGCGTGTTGTTATGACTCCATTTCATGTTTTTCTATCTTCTCTATCATCCCCAGCATTACATAGATAACGTTTTCCTTAGTGTGTGGGCTGTACTTAATAAGACAATTTTTTGTATATCTCTTAAGCTGGGGTTTCCAGGGATTCTTTCAATGTGTTGTTTTGTTCCATTTTTTATCATTCCAAGTGCACCTACTATCACTGGTACAACTCTTGTTTTCAATTTCCACATTTTTTCTATTTCAATTTCCAGGTCTTTATATTTTGACAGTTTTTCAAATTCCTTGATTGCTATGTTACAATCCGCTGGACAAGCCATATCAATTAATAGACAAGTTTTCTCCTTCTGGTTTTTAACAATTATTATTATTATTATTATTATTATTATTATTATTATTATTATTATTATTATTATTTCATTTGATTGCTTTGTATACACATTTCCTTCCGGATATGCATCAGAGACCTATGGCTGGAAATATTTACATGACATTTTCTACTGAATATTTGTGCAAAAAAATACCCCAAAGATAACACACATCTTATATCAATAAAGCTCTTCGTAACGTGTGAATTGTACTTGTGAGTACAATGTTCTTGTATTTTTAAAGGCTTCTCTTCAATTAAACTAACAGAACATTTTCTAATTAAACCGAGGGCTCCAACTACAACTGTAATTATTGATGTCTTCATGTGCTACATTTTTAAGATTTCTTTTTCAATATTTTTATATTTTGATAGTATTTTGAAGATCTTTAAAGATACATTACGACCTGCAGCAAGTACCATGGCAATAGCAAAGCATCTTCTGTTCTTGTGGTCTTTGATGTCTGGGTGATTGTTCTGTCTGTGCGTATTGTAAAGTCTCATACAATTGATTCAGATCTGGGTGATGTTTTTACCCTTTTCTTGCAGTTTTCTTCCCGTAAAAGTTGCAAATTTTCCATTAAAAGTTGCATATTTTCCATTAAATTTGCATATTTTCCATTAAAAGTTACATATTTTCCATTAAAAGTTGAAAATTTTCCATTTAAAGTTGCATATCTTCCATTAAAAGTTGCAACTTTTCCATTTAAAGTTGCATATTTTCCATTTAAAGTTGCAAATTTTCCATTTAAAGTTGCAAATTTTCCATTTAAAGTTGCATATTTTTAATTTAAAGTTGCAAATATTCCATTAAAAGTTGCATATTTTTCATTTAAAGTTGCAAATTTTACATTTAAAGTTGCGTATTTTCCATTTAAAGTCGCATATTTTCCATTATTATTTTTCTTCTTTCGTTTCCCCGATTTGGCGCCGTTATTCTGAAGTGTCTTTCTCGTGGTTATGTGATATGATCAAGGCCATACTTAAACATCATCGAAGATAAATTACACCTTGTAACATAATTCTCAAACTATTCTTTGCACTTTTTTTCCTTTTCTTTTACGGACACGGCTTTCATTAAACATTTTTATATTTTCATTGTTGATGCTTTGTTTTATGCGCTAATGAAAATTTTGTTTTCTTCTTTTGGATCATGATTATACAAAAGAAAATAAAAGGATGCCATATTGTTTATATTGGGAATAGAAGATATTTATCTTCACGCCCATTTGAATGACACAAGGCCAAGTCTGAAGGGAGAATCCGACACGTACATGAGACTTGTTGAGAAACTATTAAATAAAATCAAAGAATTCTTTGTAGGTGAAAATGAAAACAACTTTCTAAAAAGAAAAAAATAAACAAAACAAAACAATGAAATTGACTGGTACAAAGAGACACCAGTCAATTTAATTGTTTTTTTTTTTTCACTGTAACCATTGACGACTCTATGAAAAAAATGGATGGCTATTGGGATTACGGTCAGAGAAAAAAGATAAAAAAGAGGACAGATCGAGATTAGGATTTAAATGCACCGTCATACCATATAAGATTCCATTTATAAGTAAAAACTCAAATGAGTAAAAACTAAAAATAAAAAACAACTAAAGAGAGTGTTGGAGTATTAAGGGGACTTACTGTGAATTGATCGCCAATAAAAGCAACCAGACATCATTTGTAAAAATAAACTCAAAAGAATACAAAAATAAATAAATAAATAAATAAGACAATAAAAATACAGAGGAAAGTGTTGGAGTACAGAGGTGATATACTGGTAATTGATCACCAATAAAAGCAACCAGACATCATTTATAAAAAAAAACTGAAATAGGTACAAAATGAAAAAAATACTTGGAAGAGTGATACAGTATTGAGGAGACATACTGTTACTTGATCACCAATGAAAACCACCAGACATCATTTGTAAGAAAACTTAAATGAGTACAAAATAATAATAAAGAACATTAAGGTGAGTGCTGGAGTACTGAAGAGGATAACTCTCAGTTTACTGCTAATGAAAACCACCAGACATCATTTGTAAGAAAACTTAAATGAGTACAAAATAATAATAAAGAACATTAAGGTGAGTGTTGGAGTACTGAAGAGGATAACTCTCAGTTTACTGCTAATGAAAACCACCAGACATCATTTGTAAGAAAACTTAAATGAGTACAAAATAATAATAAAGTATACTGAGGTGAGTTATGGAGTTTTAAAAGGCTTACTTTCAAGTGATCGCTAATAAAGCCACCAGGAATAGCAGAATTTCTAGCTTTTCTTCTTGGCACAGCCAACATATTTTGCTACCGTTGTAAGGCTTGGCTGTTTTTACAATGCTCCATGTTATGTCTGGATCTTTTCCATATTTTGATTTTAATTTCCACTCGTGGCTAGCCAATTTTATACAGTTTTTTAATTTTTCTATTTTGAATGTAGACCTGTGATTAAACCACCTGGTCTTAAAGGTGTCTTTGGTTGAGCCCAAATATATTTTATTTTGGCCATTTGGGTCATGTACCTTTGCCTTAACAACTAGTAAAAATTAAATCAACAAGAGAAGCGTATATGAAATCATATGAAAAGTTTCATTTCTGTTAACGAATCCAGCGTTCAGATTTTCACCTGTGCCAAATTACTCTCTAATTATTTCAGCGAAGAACTTGGCACTTCAAAGAACTCTATTTCAACATTACAAGAAAGGTACGTAATTCAAAGTACCTCTCTTCATTTACTTTTGAACGTATGAATCCGTATATTTCTTCTGTGAAAAATGAACTTTGATTTACATATTTTTAATATTTTCTTTTTATGTCCGATCATTTGATCTGTTGTATGAATATTTTCTGTTCATGACAATTTGTTGATACTACGAACTTTAAAAATGTGTGATTTATTTTCGTGAAACGTGCGACGGACACAATTTGAAGCTTGTAAATTCGTAAATAATTTCGTTATCTTGTTTTGTTAAAACTTAATCTGTATCTTTCTCGTCATTATCTGCTTCCATTAACCTTCTTGGCGTGGGTAAACCAACTGTCCCTTTTAACCCCGAAATCCCAAGCCACTATAACTTGGCGACCCTTGACGTGCCACTATAGTCTCACACAAAGACACATCACTACTCAAGCTCCCTTTTTTATATCCCCCGAAAAACACCACACTGTTTCGGGTTTGAATGCTCTCTTTTAATTCTTGATTCAATGTTTTTAATTCCTAATTTGATTCATCACTGAAGATTGATCAACAGCAAGACCCTTCACTACTTACTCAAGCACTCTTTCCTGTATCCCCGAAAACACGGAAAATATAGCACTCTTTCAAGTCAGACCGCTCTTTTTAATTCTTGATTCAATGTTTTTAATTCCTAATTTGATTCATCACTGAAGATTGATCAACAGCAAGACCCTTCACTACTTACTCAAGCACTCTTTCCTGTATCCCTGAAAACACGGAAAATATAGCACTCTTTCAAGTCAGACCGCTCTTTTTAATTCTTGATTCAATGTTTTTAATTCCTAATTTGATTCATCACTGAAGATTGATCAACAGCAAGACCCTTCACTACTTACTCAAGCACTCTTTCCTGTATCTCCGAAAACACGGAAAATATAGCACTCTTTCAAGTCAGACCGCTCTTTTTAATTCTTGATTCAATGTTTTTAATTCCTAATTTGATTCATCACTGAAGATTGATCAACAGCAAGACCCTTCACTACTTACTCAAGCACTCTTTCCTGTATCCCCGAAAACACGGAAAATATAGCACTCTTTCAAGTCAGACCGCTCTTTTTAATTCTTGATTCAATGTTTTTAATTCCTAATTTGATTCATCACTGAAGATTGATCAACAGCAAGACCCTTCACTACTTACTCAAGCACTCTTTCCTGTATCCCTGAAAACACGGAAAATATAGCACTCTTTCAAGTCAGACCGCTCTTTTTAATTCTTGATTCAATGTTTTTAATTCCTAATTTGATTCATCACTGAAGATTGATCAACAGCAAGACCCTTCACTACTTACTCAAGCACTCTTTCCTGTATCCCCGAAAACACGGAAAATATAGCACTCTTTCAAATCAGACCGCTCTTTTTAATTCTTGATTCAATGTTTTTAATTCCTAATTTGATTCATCACTGAAGATTGATCAACAGCAAGACCCTTCACTACTTACTCAAGCACTCTTTCCTGTATCCCCGAAAACACGGAAAATATAGCACTCTTTCAAGTCAGACCGCTCTTTTTAATTCTTGATTTGGTTCTTTTAATTCCAATTGCGCCTACTATTCTAAGCACAGGATGTGCGTTGTGGTGCAGTGGATATCGGCTCGGAACGAGAAATCGGGGAGCCGAGTTCGAATTCCAGTTGAATTCATTGCATTCACTTACGCGCAAATACCCTTAAGAAAAGTATTAGTCCGTCTCTTCCTTCCAGTTATGGGTTAAACAACAGGACAGATTGGGTTCTATAGCCTTGGTCGGCAACCAGTCTACGGCAGAAAGCAATGGCAACCTACTGCGGGATAATCTTCTGCCCAGTCAGTCATGTCTCTTTCGAGACACGATCGCCCAAGCGTGTTTCACGTATGGCACTTAACTGACTGACTGATTCTAAGCACAATCCTAATCTTTATATCCATTCTTTTATCATTTTGAGCTCCTGGAAAAGGTCTTGATTTTTTTGTTTTTTCATTGGCTTACTCTTCTACATATATGGTCTTCCAGTATAGAGTCTTGTACATGATCTTTTTTCTTTATTCACAACAGCCAGATCCAATCCTTTTTATTGGATTGGATGTTCAGTGTGAATGTTAGAATATTTTTATTTTATAAATATTTTATAATTTTTTATTTTCTAGGACAGTTTCTGCTTTAGAATGGGACCATTTGTCAACACGTCCAATTTTATTTGTACAGTTCTTAATTGATCTCATTCCCACCCAGTCATGCCTACGTTCATGATCTTTTTTCTTCATTCCCAAGAATCAGATCCGATCTTTTTGCTTGGACTGGACAGTCAGTCTCGTCATGAGAAATTCGTAAGTATTTTTTAGATTTTTATTTGTAGTTACGATCTCAGTTTTGTGCTGATGCCAATTGTCAATATGTCCGAATTTGTTTGTTCAGTATATGTCTGTTGATACTGTCACATGTGCGACAAAAATATATATATATATATAAAGGGAAGTAAAGAGAACGAGAAAAAAACGATTAAATTTGTTATAGTAAACAAAAGAGATTTTATTTTAATTTTCTTTTTATTTAGTCAGTGGCTAAAACGGAAAAGAACGTAATGGCTTAACAAGAAGTTAAAAAGTTTTGGAGAGAATGAAAACAAAAAGAAAAGTGATACCTACCAGCAGGAAGAGACATCTGAAATTTCAGATACTCATGGGGCGGGTAGAGGGAAACAATGCCAGCGAGGGTGGGGGGAGTGCGTGGCATTCTTGCTGGGCTTCAGCAAGTGGATGTTACAGCAGGGACAGTCAGTTAAGTGCCATACGTGATACACGCTTGAGGTGATCATGTCTCGAAAGAGACATGACTGACTGGGCAGAAGATTATCCCGCAGTAGGTTGCCATTGCTTTCTGCGGTAGACTGGTTGCCGACCAAGGCTATAGAACCCAATCTGTCCTGCTATTTAACCCATAACTGGAAGGAAGAGACGGATTAATACCTTTCCCAAGGGTATTTGTGCGTAAGTAAATGCAAGGAATTGAACTGGAATTCGAACACGGCTCCCCGATTTGTTGCTCCAAGTCGATATCCACTGCACCACAACGCACATATGGGAGAAATAACAAGACAAAATATATTAAGAGCTACAAGCTACAGAGGGATCTGGAGCGCCATGATCGCCTACGTCCTAAGGTGACATGGAACATGACGAAGAAGAAAAAAATTATAAAGATCAGAACTGTAATAGAAATGTAGATAATCGGATGAATACAGAAAATAAAAGCAAATTTCTAACCAAATTATACGAGTTTTTGCCTGGTACTTACATTGGAGATTAAGTGACAGCAAGTCTACTCAATACACGATACCCTTTTTAGTATTCTAGCTGTTTTTAATAATGCTATCATTTGGATGGTTCCATCTCTTTGAATATTCTAACCATTACTAAGTGTTGCTTTACAGTGGAGATTAAGTGACAGCAAATATCCTCAATACTTTAGTACTCTTCATCTTGTTAATCGAGTAGGATATGACCTTAGGATCATATATTATAGTATAGTGGGTACACCCACTCAGCCCCCGTTCATAATTTGGTTGGTGATCTTTCAGAACTCACGAGAGTCCATTCGTTTCTTATCAACTTTAGCATGGGCAGTTCGCGCGTAGCTGCGCTTTGCATTTTCCAGAACCCTCTTACACCCTCTTTCGGGTAGTTCTGAAAGAAGTAAGGACCGGACTACACCATTTATTGCGATAGATATTGAAATAGTAGTTCCAGTTAGTTATAGTTGTAGTGAAGTGCATTCAGGAGTGAACCATGGTTGACTGTTTGGCTTTTGTTGGAATTTTCGTGACGGTGAGAAACATTCCATTCCAGAAAGGATCCATTCAGAGATTAGGGCATCAGTTTTTGGAGGTAGCATGTCTGAAGAAATTTGGGAGGGGAGCATCCTTAATATAGGATCGAATGTTGTACCTTTCTGCTTTCTCATAGCTAAGAGCTGTTCTATGAAACGATATATCAGGGGATATTGCTTTGGAGTCAATCTAGACACTGATTAGCGAATGATAAGTTGTGCCAATAAGAAATAAAACTCTTGTCAGGGTTGGATGTTAGAAACAGGTCGAGGATGTTCGCCTTCTATTCCATCGCATCTAGGACTCTGGCAAATTTTTCAATGATCTGTTCTAGTTCATAATCTATGGAGAAGTCTCTTCAATATCTGTTACCGTCACCGGTTTGGTTAGAATTATACTATTTTAACTCTTTGTTGTGATCATTGAAGTCACCAAATATGTGAAAGTTAAACGAGCGAAATTCATAGAAGATATCAATCCTGTTTGTTATTTGATCGACTCTTTATACTGGGGATGATACAGAGCAAAGATAAATGTACTATTGGATAAGTGCCACGCAGAAACATATACGGAACATTAGGGTCCTCGTTTTTTTTTTTTTTTTTGTGTCCCTGCCACAAAACCCGTCCTTGATGTAGGCACCGAGCCCATTACACTGGCGATTTAGGTTATAATAGATGATTGTGAGCTCCTGCAATACGATTGAGGCATTGATACTCGTTTCAGATAGGAACAGGAGGTCAGGTTTAGACTGAAAAAGAATTTTTTCTTCTCGGAATTTGGAACGTAGACCCCTTACACATTCAGTCAGTTAAGTGCCATACGTGATACACGCTTTGGGCGATCGTATCTCAAAAGAGACCTGACTGAGTGGGCAGAAGATTATCTCGCAGTAGGTTGCCATTGCTTTCTGCAGTAGACTGGTTGCCAACCAAGGCTATAGAACCCAATCTGTCCTGTTATTTGACCCATAGCTGGAGGGAAGAGACGGATTAATACCTTTCCCAAGGGTATTTGCGCGTATATGATTGCAACGAATTCAACTGGAATTCGAACTCTGCTCTTCGATTTCTCGTTCCGAGTCGATATCCACTGGACCACAACGCACATTCTTACACATTAATTACTGGAGTTTATTTTTCTGTGGTTGGGTTTGCTAGTTTTGTTCCTTTTCAAATTGATCGTTTTCATGTTTGTTTTGGTTGGTTGACTTTTTAGGTAGTGAAACAGGCACCGACTGGAGATGCACACATCAATATATAACCTGAGTTGACTCGTCCGGAGATACTGCTGTTTAGTACCCACCATCATGATATCGAGAGGCCCCGACAGAGATTACTGCACGGTCCAGAACCTATTCGCAAAATGGCTATTCTAGCTGTTTTCAATAATGCCATTATCTGAATGTTTCCAAATCATTGAGTGTTCACAACAGTATCCCAGATATTAAGTGACAGCACATTCTGTATTCCTCATTCTTCCAACAATATCAATAACTACTACTTACTACTACTACTATTTTTTTTATCAATTTTCGTATCATCCAAGCTGAAAAGCTAGATACTTAAACGTCTGAAGATCGTTTTTCTACCTCCCAACTACAGCAAACTACATATTTTAACGCCTGCAGCATTTTTGATGAAACAAAAATGTTTTTGGTGTCCCAAGATTAAAAAAAAAATAAAAGATGGAAAAATCTTACACCCTGTTTATACATAATTCAACACCGAAAATATATTTTTTATTTTAAGGTTTAAAATTGCTTCCATGTACTTAATTTTGATGCCTAGTTAATTTGACAATGATACACATACAGAATTAAAACAAATGTTTCACTGATTAAAACATTTCTTTTAATTTTGTAGTGTGTATTATTGTCAAATAAACAGAAACTTACTTGTTTTTTAAATTTTTTTGTCAAGCATCGACACTTCTAGAACATAATACAATACAAATGAAATCTCGTGTAAAAATTTTTCTTGTATCTCATTAAATAAAAAAAGCAAACAAATTACTAAGAAGGTAGAGGGAGCCAGGATAATTTTGTTTGGTGCACTACGGTTGGACGGAAAGGTGTTGATTGTAAAAAAGCAGTCTGCTCAACATACCTGACCCTAATCGAAACCGAAACACGTACACGTACTGTCGCGATCATCATTATCTGATAGACAGTAACTGGAAAACGAGATATTTTTTAAAATCTTATATTAAAAATCTAATTTATATTAAATACAAATTATTAATGTACGATGAACCATGAGGATACATTTTTTTACACTCTGAGTGGTGCGCACGTGACAGCACGTGTCCTTTTATGAAGAGCATAGAGAAGCCACGGAAGTGTGCGAAAGCAGGCGAAAGAAAGAATGGGAAGGAAGAAAGGAAGAAAGCGAATAATAAACAGTCTCAACACACACAGACACACACACACGCACACACACACACACACACATACACAAAGAAAGAAAGAAAGAAAGAAAGAAAGAATGAAAAAAGAAAGAAAGAAAGTGAAAATTGAAAAGTGAGAAACTGAAAAAGAATAAAAGAGAAAGCGAGAGACAGAGGTGGGATATATATATATATATATATATATATATATATATATATATATATATGGAGTGAGAGAGAGGGGGAGGGGGAGAGAGAGAAGAGACAGAATATGAAAAAACCGAGATAGATAGATAGATAGATAGATAGATAGATAGATTGACAGATTGACTGATTGATTGATTGACTGATTGAAAATATTGAAAAAAGTCAGGAGACTGAAAAAGAATGAAGAAAGAGAAAGAGTGGGAGAGAGAGAGGGAGAGAGAGAGAGAGAGAGAGAGAGAGAGAGAGAGAGAGAGAGAGAGAGGAGAGAGAGAGAGAGAGAGAGAGAGAGAGAGAGAGAGAGAGAGAGAGAGAGAGGGAGAGAGAGGGAGGGAGAGAATGAAATAAATATGAATATATTCATTAGTATTTTCTATTCATTACACTTGACAAATGTGGGCCTAACAGGCATTCATTAATATCTTTGACAATTCTAAATTTTTAGACTCCGTTTATAAGCCGATCAGGATAACTAAATCCAGGCCTTGGTAAAAAATTTTCGTGCGTTTTTTTTTGCAGCTTACAGATTACTTCTTTTATCGACATTGTTAAACTTTGAATTGTATCTATAGAATTCCATAGAGATCTCTTTCAATGTTGTCAGATTTCCTTAACTACAGAATTTGCATTGCCAACCAAATTTACTTATTGATTTTTTTTTAACAGTGTGATCTCCCTATACAAGGCTCAGGTGTCTTTCGAGGTTAAGGGGTATGATAGGAGTGGAGTTTACGATTGACTCTCTAGACTTGAATAAGTTGAGATTGTAGTGATCGGGGAAACATCCTCTTGGGAGTTTGTTCCATAGGGCAGCGATTCGCAGGGAGAAGCTGTTTGAGTGGAACTTAACTTCTCGCCGATGGAATACGGAGAGAATGTGGGTAGTTTGCAACTATGTAAGTAGAATGGTGGGTCTAGCCGTGAAGGTCAGACCTGGTGGAACCAAAGATACAGTTTGTCGGATGCATATTAGTAGCGATAGAGCAGTGAGAGCTTCACTTCATCCCACCTCTGTGTGTGTGTGTGTTTGAGAGAGAGAGAGAGAGAGAGAGAGAGAGAGAGAGAGAGAGAGAGAGAGAGAGAGAGAGGGTTTGGAGGGAGAAAAACATTTGTATTAATTACGGCTACTGCTATGCTACTCACATAATAAAAATAAAAAAAAAATCATTTACAGAAAACAAAACTAAAAAAGGAGACTATTTCAACGCAAATATTATACATTTGGGTCGTGAAAGGACTCAACGATATGTCTTTATTAACATTTTAAAAAGAAGTAAATTTTAAAAATAAATTTGTAACATTGTAGATAGGATTAGATGTATTTAATTTTCGTTTTAATGTACAGTACATATAGCTTATTTTTCCTACTTAGCTACATATTACTTATTGTGACCATAAGAAAATTGAGGAAAGAAAGGAAAAAAACTTGAACTGTTAAATCCTTCTATATAATCAAAATCACCATTATCATCAATTGTGATTATTAAAGCGATTTTCCATTGTTTTTCTGAGTTCTCCTTGCCTTATCTATCTCCTTTCTCATCGTATTTTTATCCTTATCTATTCTTTCACATCATATTTTCTTTATCTATCCTCCTTCTCAATCGTCTATTTATCTTCTCATCTCTCTTATCATTATTATCATATCTCTTGAAGATACTATCGCCACTGCCACTTTCTTTACTAACCCGAAAATTATCACCACAACCAGAGTAAAAGGTACCTTCGATTCCACTCACTCAGTAGCATCATTCATTCAGCCACTCACTCACTCATTCACTCACTCACTCATTCACTCACTCACTCATTCACTCACTCACTCACTCACTCTTTTCTTAAAACTCCCACCGAACCCCTAGTTTTAAAACGCTTCGCTTTCCTCTCTCTTTATTCTGTCTACTTCTTCAAAGACTTCGTTTAAGATTGTTACCTCTTCTTTCCAACTGACCTACTCACTATATGTTTCTGTTTCTCTTCACATAATCACAAGTTCATTTCAAATGCACGCACAAACCTCCCGATCCATGGAACATTACATTTTTCGTTTAGTTTTCCCTAGTTTCGCCTGATTCTTGTAGAATATGTTACAGTCCTTCTCCAAGACACAAGGATACGCATACGTAATGACAGAAACATTTTCGAAGGTATGCACTCACGCACTTGACGCCAGTATTTCTGCTTAGAAACCACTTTGGATACCACCACTTGATTTAAGACCTTAACCGCAACAGATAGTATAAAAAGGATAAAATAATATACAAAGAAGAAGAAGAAGAAGAAGAAGAAGAAGAAGAAGAAGAAAGAAAGAAAGAAAGAAAGAAAGAAAGAAAGAAAGAAGGGGACCCGGTGACACTCAATAAAAAGAGTTGAATAAAAGAAAAGGACCAGCGGTGACTAGAATTTATTTCGCGTTGGTGAGACTGTCAAAAACTGTTTATTTCGAAATGACACTTAGGTGAAAGTCTATTTTTTCTACTACCTACTTTCACTTTCACTTTCACTTTCGCATATACTTTCATTTTTTTGTTTTGATTTTTGATTTCATCACGTTTGTCTATTTTTTTTAATCTTATTCTCTCACTCATGCAGGCACACATATGAAATCACTTGTAAGATAATCGCGTGCACACCGCAAACTAATTCTTTTGGTGTAGACATCTCTTCACACTCCTGAAATATCCTGTAATCACAAAAACTGTATTCTTAGAATTTCATTGTTGTTGTTACAGTTGTTGTTGTTGCTACATTTAATTTTTTTATTTTTTTTTTATCGCTCCCCACTTTTGGTACTAATATTGAAGTTAGTTTAAATGCAACAGTACAATAACATTACTTCTATTGTTCTGTTAGCTCAATTGTTATTTATTATATTATCAACAAGAACTGTGACGACAGTTTTGAATTTATAATAGAGAAAATTTAAAAAGAGGTTTATTGCCGTTTTTATTCTGGAAGTTTCCGGGGGGGGGTGAGAAAAAAAATGGATCGAATAAGAAACAGTTTGTAGGATTCAGGGGGGTGGGTTTTTTTTATTTTTATTTATAGCTGTTTATTTTATTTCTTTTATTTTAAAATAATTTTTAGCATATTTAATTTTTTTAAAATTTTAAATTCTGCATAGTATTTTATTTAATTCAAATTTGGTTTAGTATATTAAATTAGTAAATTGCTTTTAAAATTTTATTATTTTTAATATTCTGTATAGTTATTTAAACTAATTTTAGTAAAAGAAAACTATGGAAAACAGAATTATTAATATTATAGAAATTATGATACAATAAAGGATAATTGTTTAAAAATATTTGGGAGTAAATAGGTCATTTCTACAGTTTTATCTTATGTCTAGTTTTCCAATCTTTCCTTTTTTTCTTCATATTCTCTTTTTGAACTTTTTTTGTACATTTTAACCATTCATTATTCTACTGTATTTTTATAAACCTTTTCATTTTTATTAGTAAATTAATAGTTATTATTAAATGTTTATAATTAAATTAAATTTGTCATATGCTTGATTTTTTTTTCTCTTTTTCTCTTCCTATTGACAAAGCTTTTTCAATTAAATAGTTGCTTTTTTTTCTTTAAAGAAGTATATTTGCAACTGTGTCATTAGAATTTAATTTAATAATTTAAAACTATATAAAAACTATTTCATAATTAGCTATCATTTATTCACAAATTTGTAGGTTAAATTGATTCATTAGTAAACATAAAATATTAATGAAAATAACTGTTTATCCTAATTAGGGCTTTACTTAAAAATAGTAACAACAACAATAACAACAAAAACAACAACAAGAACTTAATTTAATTGTCTTTCTTTAATTCTGTTTATTTTTTTTTTTAACCTGTACAGGTAATTTATTACACCTTTGTTTTTGGCAGTACATACAATGATTATTGTTTACTTCATCTTACAACAAATCACTATTATTAGTGAATTGTGAGGAGTAATCTAAATCAATCAGTTTTTAAAAAAAGAAATAAAAAAAATGGTAATAACATTAACCTTTAAGATATTTGTTAAATGAAGGGAATATTTTAATTAATTATTGTTTTTTATACCTGCACAAAAACATTGAATAGGGCGGTAACATACCGATTCAGAGCATATTCTGAAGTCTCATGACAAAAAGGATTTTAGTCACCAAATATAAAACAAAAAGAAAAAGGAAAAAGAAAAAAATATTAAAGAATAGCAAAAAAATTAAACTAAAAAATTTTGTTATATAAATATATTATAAAAAAATATTTCATATGACAGTATTTTTTGTCATTTTGTTGTTAATTCAAGCTCATCATTAACTAAATTCAACTAGTATTAAATTAAAACAATAATACAATAAAATACTTATAAAAAATAAAACTAAGTCACTCTCTTCTTAACAGGAGTAGTTCTTGTTTGTTTTGTTTTTAATAGTTTTATTTATAGCTTTAATTATCTTTAATAGATCAAATTATTTACTTCTTTCTGGTTTGACAATAATTTATTTGTTATTACTATCTTAAAATCTTATTGATTATGCCTTTTGTATGTTTTTATCATTTCAACTGCTTAAAGCAGTGTCGACAGTGACAGAATATCTTTTTGAGAATAGTGACCAAAATTGTTAAAAAGTAAAATAAATTGACTACATACTTTTATATCTACCTTTTTTGTTTAGAAAACTTTTGTTGCTTGAAGCAGTATTATTCATTCAATTTTGAATAGCCATCATTACTTTTTGTCTATGATATTTTTTTTAAGCAATTTTGATAATTTAATGAATGAAAAAGCACAGAAAGAGAGTGAGATAAAGTGAGAGAGAGATAGAGAGAGATTTAATTTTTGACTGAAACTAAATAATAAATTTTAAATAGATTGACTAATTAAATAATAAATTTTAAATTGACTGACTAATTAAATAATAAATTTTAAACTGACTAAAAACAAAATATAACTTGTTTTCTATAGTATAGTTTCATCCTTAGAATTTTCAAAGAATTTTTTTTGTGTGATTAGATTTGGTAAAATTCAAGAAAGAATCTCAAGTGAGAAAAGTTATTTTATTTTAATACTATGGTTACAGCAGTTAAAAATAATGAGGTGTTTGATGCTTTTTTAAAGACATATTTATAATTTTATTTTTTAGATGTTTAAAATTCATTTTTCTCTTTATTTTTCCACTATAAAAAATATAGTTTTTCATTAAGGATGTAATTTTCAAAGCAAGTACTATTAATTGCATTTTAAGACATTTTTACTATAAAAAAATAAATAAATACACTGAAAAGATACTTACTTGTATATTATATATATATGTATATGTATATATATTAAAATTATTTCAAAAATGAATTTTCGATCTGGCAATAAACATAAAAGGAGTAATATAAATATATTTAAATAAAAAATATATATTTGAGTAAATTAAATACTGTTTTACACATGCTTAAAAGTGATTGTTAAGTTTGTCAAAAATTTCGAAACAATTGATTTACAAAATACCTGAATGAATGGAAAATCTTTGATTCTTAGTTGTAAAAGCCAATGACGACAGGTGTCTTAACTTTTATAAAACTTATAACGTAACGACATACACACACACATGTATACAATACAACACATATTACTTACAGACAAAAACGTATATTATTTATATATGTAATCACTTATATAAATGTATACATAACTGTATGTAACAAATACTTATTACCCCGAATTCCCACCTTCGGTAACTTTTGTTTCCTTTCTTATGGATATTATTTTTATAATTTTTTACAAGCAATCCCTTTTATTTTAAGAAGTAAATTGACATACGGGTGTGTGTTCCTTTTAAAAAGTTTAAATTTAAGAACTAAATCAAGAAAAGGCATAAAAAGAAAAGAAAAAGAAGGAAGGAAAAAAAGAAAGAAGGCAAAAAGGAAACAAAGAAAGAGAAAATTTTTATTTGTTTTTCTTTATTTTTCAAATTATGAGTAAAAAAATTCTCTACACAAGCAGAACTTGAAAAAGTTTAGTTAAATTTCTGAAGAGAAAAGAAGAGAACTCTAAAACATTTTGTAAAAAAGTTTAAAAAAGGAAAAAAAAGTATAAAGAAAAGAAAAAAATTCAAATGAAAATAGGGAAAAGAAGAAAGTAATTAATTTAAAATTGTAGACTATAAACGAAAAGAAAGAAGAGAATAAAAAAGAAAGAAATCAAAAAGAAAAGAAGGAAGAGAAAATGTCAAGAAAGTAAAGTAAAAAAAAAAAAATAGCAGGAACGAAGGACAGAAGGAAGGAAAGAAGGGAATAAAAAAGAAAGAAAACCAGAAAGGAAAGAAGGGGATAAACACAACAAAAGAAGAATAAATCAAGGAAGGAAGAGATGGCTAAGAATACAAAAAACTAAAAAAGTTCTTGAATAAGATGGAATTGTTTCAAGAGCTGAACAGCCATGGGGGTAAGGATTATCACCCTGTCTAGATGCATATAAAATCATTATGGACACTCCCTTTTTTTGTGAAACAGAGAATAAAATGTACAATTTGCCAGTTTATGTGAGGTACGTATGACACTTTCCTTTCTTATATAAAAATTCTTTTGAAACTGTATGTACCATCATTGTATTTTGCACTTTTTGAATATGAAACAACCCATCCTCTCTGCCATCATTAGTGTCATAATTAACAATAATAAGTTCCTTGGAACTCTGAAAAGATGCATTGTCCCACCTTGAATTAGAAATACCACAAATTATAGTAACGTTTGTTTAACAAATTGAATGCATATGAAACATGATTAAACAATGAAAATCAAACAGCACAAATTTAAAATACCAGAACTTTTTCTTTTCTCCATATCATATTCTCTTTTAAAACTTTAATAAACATGATACATGTTAAATTAATAAATGTTTCTTTTTAGTTCGTTATCTTATCAATAATGAGTATAGTAACTAGAAGATGATCTTACAGAACTGAGTAGAAATTAAGTTCTCATGAGGTTTCTCAATATTGTATAAAAGCTAACTGATACTTAGGAAACATAATGACTACCAAATTTTGACTATATCCATAAAAGTTGGATGCTTGCTGAAGACAGTGCTATAGAACCCAATCTTCTCTGTTATTCAAGTTAGTCAGTTGCTATACATGATACATGCTTGGGCGATCATGTCTCTTTTGATCCATGACTGACTAGGCAGAAGATTTTCCTGCAGTAGGTTGCCATTTCTTTCTGTGGTAGACTGGTTGCCAACCAAGGCTATAAAACCCAATCTGTCTTGCTATTCAATCCTTTTATCCAGATCAGTCAGTTAAGTGTCATACATGATAAACACTTGGGCAATCATGTCTTTTTCAATCCATGACTGACTAGGCAGAAGATTATCCCGTAGTAGGCTGACATTACTTTTTGTGGTAGACTGGTTGCCAACCAAGGCTATAGAACCCAATCTGTCCTGCTATTCAATCCTTTTATCCAGATCAGTCAGTTAAATGCCATACATGATGAACACTTGGGCAATCATGTCTTTTTCGATCCATGACTGACTAGGCAGAAGATTTTCCTGCAGTAGGTTGCCATTTCTTTCTGTGGTAGACTGGTTGCCAACCAAGGCTACAGAATCCAATCTGTCCTGCTATTCAATCCTTTCATCCAGATCAGTCAGTTAAATGTCATACATGATGAACACTTGGGCAATCATGTCTTTTTCGATCCATGACTGACTAGGCAGAAGATTTTCCCACAGTAGGTTGCCATTTCTTTCTGTGGTAGACTGGTTGCCAACCAAGGCTACAGAATCCAATCTGTCCTGCTATTCAACACATAGCTAGAAGGTAAAGAGATGGATTAATATCTTTACCAAGTGTTTTTGTGCATAAGTGAATGAAAAAAAAAATGACTGGAATTAGAACTCAGCTCTCTGATTCCTCATTCTGAGCTGACCAATTTTCACTACCCCCATGAAAGGTGGGGTCTTGTTAAAAACAAGCTTGTCATGCTAGTTGTTTCTTCATGTTGTGAATTTGATTGTGTGTTCAAAACGTTTTCTAATCATGTCTCTAATCAAAGTAAAACTCAAATGTACAACTATAATTCATTATCACTCATCTTTAAATTGCATCTCATAATACAAAAATTATTAGCGCCATTGTTACCATTGTCACCAACTGCTAGAAGACAATGGAATCCTTCAATCTTTTCACTTCCAGCTGATTGATTTTTTGAACAAAATATAGATAGCTGAGTAATTAACAAAATAGATGGAGTTAGCAATCAGAGCGCAAATTCCTGCTGAGATAAATTGTGTAGACTTTGTATTAATACTCCTAAAAAAAAATACAGAAATCTGTTGCTTTGTTTCTTCTACAACTATTGGTAAAACAGTTGAGGAGACTGGCTCCTCTCGACTTGATTAGAAGCCACTCTAGGGGAAGAACAGCTAATTCAGAACAAAGAGTGAAATCTACTTCTCTTATCAGGGTTAAAGTAAAACATTGCAGAGGGTGATGCTTTTAACCCTTACTATAAAATGTATTTGTTAAAATATGATTGGCATGCAAATTAAAAAACTGATCAGATTCATAAACAAAAGTTGGTATTTAAATCTAAGTAAAAGTGAGATTTAAATGTTTTTCAAAAGTAAAAAGACTCTTGTTTATTTGACAGAATAATACATCCTATAGTATGGGACCTTATATAAGAAACATCAAGCCTAATGAATCATCTAATTACATTTTTTTGATCTTCCATGTATCCTTTTCCTTCACAATATAGATGATTATGGCTTGCAACAACTTTTTATCCTTTGTGGCCCTTAGCAATTTGTTCTCCCTTTGCTAACCCTACCCCCATAATCCACTATTGATTTGCACAACCTCAAGTGGCTCACTTCCCTTTTCTATATCTCTTGCCCACAAAATGTTTTATGCTTTTACTTTCATCTGAAGCTAATTATTATAAATCTTTTTATCATGGAATTTCAGATTATTAAGCTTAATTTAGAGCTTTTAATATTTCAGGCGAATAATGAATGCTTTTCAATAATTAGAAACACAGTAAATTTTATTTAGTTGTATCTATTACATAATTTATAGTTGATGATGATGATGATGCCTTCAGTTATAACTGTCATGATGGGTATAAAATTATTGCATTTATTACTCATCATTATTTACCAATTATGTAATTACAGTAATATCATTAACATGACTGTTAGATTTTTCATTATTGATTTGCAAGGATCAGCAGCATATATATATATATATATATATATATATATATATATATATATATATATATATATGTTTAAACTATCTCTCTGAAGATGGCTCATGTGAGCTGAAAGCTTAGAAGAAAACCAATAAATAATTATCCAAATGTTGGAGAATTTTTGTCTTTATTTTCAACTGAAATTAAAGCAAAAATATGACGTTTAGAACGGCTCATGATTAAACATAATAGACATTCATTGTCTCTTATATTTAATAGCATATGTTTAGAAAATTACTTGCTGCCTCGATATACTAAATATATATATTAATTGTTTAATTACTTGCATTTTGGTCATAATAAAATTAGACCCATAGACACATTTGTATTAAAAAGTGTTCAATACAATTATATTGTAAAACTTTTGAATATTCTTCATTTGTAAACAAGTTATTATGCAACCCAAGTTTCTACCATGTTGTGTGTTCAAGCAATTTGCGATAACTGGTTTTACCTTTTACTGATTGTTAATTTTTATTTTATTTTATTTTGTTTTTTATAATTTCTTGTAATTTTAAAAATTGCACATTCAAAAATTCCCCACCACATGAGTGTTCAAAGAAAAAAGCTGTAAACGGTAAAATCAGTTATTGCAAATCGCCTGAAGAAACCACATGGTAGAAACCTGGGTCGCATAATAACTTGTTTACAAATGAAAATATATATTATATATATTATTAATGTTATTAATATTATTGTTGTTGTTGTTGTCATTATTATTATGTCATTTTTCATCATATTTCGATTTCTGCTAAGGTCGCACTACCAACCAAGTCTGCGGAAAGACCTAAGGCAGGTCGTGGTGTGTCGTTATTGCTCCATTTCATGTTTGTTCTATGTTCCCCATCATCCTTAGCATTACATAAACAAAGTTCTCCTTAGTGTGTGGGCTGTACTTAATAAAACAATTTTTTGTATATCTCTTAAGCTGGGGTTTCCAGGGATTCTTTCAATGTGTTGTTTTGTTCCATTTTTTATCATTCCAAGTGCACCTACTATCACTGGCACAGCTCTTGTTTTCAATTTCCACATTTTTTCTATTTCAATTTCCAGGTCTTTATATTTTGACAGTTTTTCAAATTCCTTGGTTGCTATGTTACAATCAGCTGGACAAGCCATATCAATTAATAGGCAAGTTTTTTCTTTTTTGGTTTTTAACAATAATGTCCGGCCTATTTGCTTCAATTTTTCTGTCTGTGTAGTTGGTGTAATATTAATAGATGATGTATTATTATTATTATTATTATTATTATTATTATATCCCAGTCATTTTTTCATATTTACAAATATTCCATTTTTATTAGTTATAAAATTCGCTATTCTCATTGCAGTTTTCTGGAAACAAATTTTAATTTTTGACATTTTCTATCATCATTATCATTTTTATTATGTCTGATTAATACATATTAAGTCTATATATTCATTGTCTTATTATTATTGTTATTGTTGTATATCAGTGGTTGTTTCATGTCATACAGAACAGAAACAAATAAGATTTAATTTGGCATCTTTTCTTTTAATTGTTGACCAAAAGCTTTAGCTAGATATATACAAAAGAAATCGTGTATTTTTTTAGAGAAATATAGAAAGTCCTAAAAAAGTATACACCATATGTTAAAGCAGGGATCAAGAATTGTACGTTAGTAAAATAAAAAATGTCAAAAAGATATAAAAAACATATATTAAGTGTATATCTTTTGGTGAACTGAAAGCATTATCTAAAAATATACAACAGAGGTGTTCTGTGTTTCATTAGAGTTATAGAAAGATTCATCAAGAAATATACTACAAATATTTAGGGTATTTCCATCTGTAACTAAGCTAGATATAGACCTTAGTGGTATTCTATATTTCCTTAGTGGAAAATTGTCATTAAGAAATATATAACAGTTATTTCCTTGTGTGAAACAAAAGCCAAAGGTAAATATAGACCATAATGGTCTTGTATATTTTCATTACTGTAATGGTTATTGCCATAAATATGCAATAGATATTTAGGGTATTTTCTTTTGCAAACAAAAGAAATTAACTAGATATACAGAATAGTGGTCTCCTACATCTTAGCGGAATAGTAAGTGTCATCAAGAAATATGCAACAAATATTTAGAATATTTCCTTTTCTTCTATATTTCTTTAGTATAATAGTAAGTGCCATCAAGAAATTATTTAGGGTATTTCCTTGTGTGAACCAAAAGCCTAAATGAGATATAGACCATAGTGGTCTGCTATATATTTTACTAAAATAGAAAAAGCCATCAAGAAATTATTTAGGGTATTTCCTTGTGTGAACCAAAAGCCTAAGTGAGATACAGACCATAGTTGACATCTATATTATTTTGTAAAATAGTAAGTGCCATTAAGAAATTGTTTAGGGTATTTCCTTGTGTGAACCAAAAACCTAAGTGAGATATAGACCACAGTGGTCTTCTATATTTCATTAGTAAAATAGTAAGTGTCATCACTAAATATGCAACAGATATTTAGGTTATTTCCTTGTGTGAACTAAAAGCCTCAGTGAGATATAGATCAAAAGGGTCTTCTATATTTTCTTTGTAACATTAAGTGCTATAAAGAAATATATAACAGTTACTTTGGGTTTTTATATACTGTGAACCAAAAGCTTTAGTTAGAGACCAAGAAGTTTATTTTCTCAGTAAAACAATAAGTGTCTTTAAGAAATATGCAATAGACATTTAGTGCATTTCCTTTCATGAATAGTGGCTTTTAAATCTTCTTAATGGAACAGAAACTGTCATCCAAATATCCAACAATTATTTTGTGTATTTCCTTCAGTGAACCAAAAGCTAAGCTAGTTATAGACCATAGTGTTCTTCTATATTTCCTTAGTGGAACAGAAACTGTCATCAAGTAATATCCAACAGATATATAGGATATTTTCTTCAGTGAACCAAAAGCTTAGCTAGTTATTGACCATAGTGTTCTATATTTCCTTTGAGGAACAGAAACTAGCATCAAGAAATATCCAAATGATATTTAGGACAATAACTTCAGTCAACCAAAAGCTTAGCTAGTTATAGACCATAGTATTCTTCTATACATTCTTAGTGGAACAGAAACTGTCATGAAGAAATATCCAACAGATATTTAGGACATTTCCTTCAGTGAACCAAAAGCCTAGCTAGTTTTAGATCATAGTATTTGTCTATATTTCCTTAGGGTAATAGAAACTGTCATCAAGAAATATCCAAATGATATTTAGGACAATAACTTCAGTCAACCAAAAGCTTAGCTAGCTATAGACCATAGTGTTCTTCTATATTTCCCTAAACTGTCATCAACAAATATCCAACAGGTATTTAGGATATTTCTTTCAGTGAACCAAAAGCTTAGCTACTAATAGACCATTGTGTTCTTCTATATTTCATAGTGGAACAGAAATTGTCATCAAGAAACTTCCAACAATTAATTAGCATATTTCCTTCAGTGAACTAAAAGCTTAGCTAGTTATAAACCATAGTGTTATTCTATATTTCCTTAGTGGAACAGAAACAGTCATCAGGACATATCCAACAAATATTGAGGATACTTCCTTCAGTGAACCACAAGCTTAGCTAGTTATAAACCATAGTGTTATTCTATATTTCCTTAATGGAATAGAAACTCACATCAAGAAATATCCAAATGATATTTGGGATATTTCCTTCAGTGAACCAAAATCTTAACTAGTTATAGACATAGTGTTTTACTATATTTCCTTAGTGGAACAGAAACTGTCAGAAAAAAATGATGACAGATTCTGTTCCACTAAAGATATATAGAAGAACTCTATGGTCTATAACTAGCTAAGCTTTCGGTTCACTGATGGAAATATCCTAAATTCCTGTTGGATATTTCTGGATGACAGTTTCTTTTCCACTAGGGAAATATAAAAGAACACGATGGTCTGTAACTAGCTAAGCTTTTAGTTGACTGAAGTAAACATTTGTTGGATATTTCTGGATGACATTATTTCTGGATGACATTTGTTGGATATTTCTGGATGACAGTTTCTGTTCCACTAAGGAAATATAGAAGAACACTATGGTCTATAATTACCTAAGCTTTTGGTTCACCGAAGGAAATGTCCTAAAGACAAGAAATATCCAACAAATATTTCCCTCAGTCAACCAAAGTTTTAGCTAATTATAGACCATTGTTTTCTTCTCTATTTCCCTAGTGGAAGAGAATCTGTCATCAACAGATTTTTAGGATATTTCCTTCAGTGAACTAAAAGCTTAGCTAGATATAGACCACAGTGTTCTATATTTCCTTAGTGGAACAGAAACTGTCATAAAGAGATATTCAACAGATATTTTCTGCAGTCAACCAAAAGCTTAGCTAGTTATAGACGATAGTTTGTTTTCTATTTCCCTAGTGGAACAGAAACTGTCATGAAGAAATATCCAACAGATATTTAGGATATTTCCTTCAGGAAGCAAATGCTTAGGTAATTATAGACAATAGTGTTCTTCTATATTTCCTTAGTGGAACAGAAACTGTCATCAAGAAATATCCAACAGATATTTACGATATTTCCTTCAGTGAACCAAAAGATTAGCTAATTATTGACCATAGTGTTCTTCTTTATTTCCTTAGTGGGACAGACACTGTCATCAACAAACACCCAACAGATATTTAAGACATTTCCTTCAGTGAACCGATATCTTAGCTAGTTATAGACCATAGTCTTCTTTCATTAGAAAGAACCCTATGGTCTATAACTTATACTTATTAGAACAGAAACTATAAGTTTATAACTTATTCTTATGAGAACAGAAACTATAAGTCTATAACTTATTCTTATTAGAACAGAAACTGTCATCAAGTAATATCCATCAAAATACAGACAATAGCGGTCTTCGATATTTCCTTAATGAAGTGTAAGTGTTATAAAGAAATATTTACCGTATTTCCATTTCTGAACAGAAAGCCTAAGGTAGATATAGACCAAAGTGGTCTTCTCTACTTCCTTAAATGAACAATATGTGTTAGCAAGGAAGTTGTAACAGATACCTTGGATATTTCCTTCTGTGAACCGAAAACCTAAGCTAGATATAGACTATACCAGTCTTCCATATTTTCTTCATGAAGCAGTAACTGCTATAAATATGTCACAGATATTTAGGATATTTCCTACTGGAAACCGCATGTATAGACCAGATATAGTCCATAGTGGTCTTCTGTATTTCTTTAGTAGAACAGTAAGTGTCATCAAGAAATGTGTAAAAGATATTTAGGGTATTTCCTTCTGTAAACCGAAAGTTTAAGCTAGATATAGACCATTATGCTCTTCTGTATTTCTTTAGCGAAACAGAAAGGAAATCAAGAAATACGTAAATGATACTTCGGGTATTTCTTTCTGTAAACCGAAAGCCTACGCTACTTATAGACCATAATGGTCTTCTGTATATCGTTAGTGGTCACTAATATATATGTCACAGATATTAGATTTTTCCTTCTTTGAACTGAATGCCTAAGCTAGGTATAGATCTTTAGTGGTCTATTGTATTTCCTTAGTGGAACAGTAAGTGTCATCAAGATATATATATATATAAGATATTTACGGTAATTCCTTATGTGAACTGAAAGCCTAAGCTAGATATTGATCATAGTTGTCTCCCATATTTTCTTGTAACAGTGTCATCAAGAACTATGCAACGTTTATTTTGGGTATTACTTTCTGTGAACAGAAATTCTCAGCTAGATATAGACCATAATGGTTTTCTTTATTTTGTTAGTGGAACAGTTAGTGTAATCAAGAAATAACAGACACTGAGGGTATTTCCATCTGTGAATCGAAAGCGTTAGATAGATAAAGACCATCGTAGTCTTCTATATTTCTTTAAAAGAACAGTAAGTGTAATCAAGAAATAACAGACAATGAGGGTATTTCCATCTGTGAATCGAAAGCGTTAGATAAAGACCATCGTAGTCTTCTATATTTCTTTAAAAGAACAGTTAGTGTAATCAAGAAATAACAGACATTGAGGGTATTTCCATCTGTGAATCGAAAGCGTTAGATAGATAAAGACCATCGTAGTCTTCTATATTTCTTTAAAAGAACAGTAAGTGTAATCAAGAAATAACAGACACTGAGGGTATTTCCATCTGTGAATCGAAAGCGTTAGATAGATAAAGACCATCGTAGTCTTCTATATTTCTTTAAAAGAACAGTAAGTGTCATCAAGAACTATGCAACCTATGTTTATGGCATTTTCTTCTGTGAACCTTAGTGGATATAGATCATAGTGGTCGTATTTATTTTCCTAGGTATTCAAGTAATATTTAACAGATATTTAGATTATTTTGTCGGTGAACGGAAATCCCAACTATATATATAGATCATAGCATAGTCTATATTTTCCTTAGCGGAACAGTAAGTGTCATCAATAAATATCAAAAGGGGTTATTGTCCTCATATTCGTTGTCATTTTTACGATGTTTCGGCCGTTGCACGATCCGGCCTTTTTCAAGTGATAGGTAAAAGGCTGGATCGTACAACGGCCCACACGTTGTAAAAATGGCAACATCAGTGAACTGAAATCCGTAGATACATATAGACCATAGTGGTCTTCTGTATTTCCTTAGTGCAACAGTAAGTGTCATCTAGAAATATACGACAGACATTTAGGGTATTTCCTTCTGTGAACTGAAATCCGTAGATACATATAGACCATAGTGGTCTTCTGTATTTCCTTAGTGCAACAGTAAGTGTCATCTAGAAATATACGACAGACATTTAGGGTATTTCCTTCTGTGAACTGAAAGTCTTATGTACGTATAGACCAATGTGATCTTCTGTATTTCCTTAGTGCAACAGTAAGTGTCATCTAGAAATATACGACAGACATTTAGGGTATTTCCTTCTGTGAACTGAAAGTCTTATGTACGTATAGACCATAGTGGTCTTCTGTATTTCCTTAGTGCAACACTAAGTGTCATCTAGAAATATACGACAGACATTTAGGGTATTTCCTTCTGTGAACTGAAAGTCTGCATGTATAGGACCATGTGATCTTCTGTATTTCCTTAGTGCAACAGTAAGTGTCATCTAGAAATATACGACAGACATTTAGGGTATTTCCTGTGAACTGAAAGTCTTATGTACGTATAGACCAGCGATCTTCTGTATTTCCTTAGTGCAACAGTAAGTGTCATCTAGAAATATACGACAGACATTTAGGGTATTTCCTTCTGTGAACTGAAAGTCTTATGTACGTATAGACCAATGTGATCTTCTGTATTTCCTTAGTGCAACAGTAAGTGTCATCTAGAAATATACGACAGACATTTAGGGTATTTCCTCTCTGTGAACTGAAAGTCTTATGTACGTATAGACCATAGTGGTCTTTTGTATTTCCTTAGTGCAACAGTAAGTGTCATCTAGAAATATACGACAGACATTTAGGGTATTTCCTTCTGTGAACTGAAAGTCTTATGTACGTATAGACCAATGTGATCTTCTGTATTTCCTTAGTGCAACAGTAAGTGTCATCTAGAAATATACGACAGACATTTAGGTATTTCCTTCTGTGAACTGAAAGTCTTATGTACGTATAGACCATAGTGGTCTTCTGTATTTCCTTAGTGCAACAGTAAGTGTCATCTAGGAAATATACACAGACATTTAGGGTATTTCCTTCTGTGAACTGAAAGTCTTATGTACGTATAGACCAATGTGATCTTCTGTATTTCCTTAGTGCAACAGTAAGTGTCATCTAGAAATATACGACAGACATTTAGGGTATTTCTTCTGTGAACTGAAAGTCTTATGTATGTATAGACTAATGTGATCTTCTATTTTAGTGCAACAGTAAGTGTCATCTAGAAATATACGACAGACATTTAGGGTATTTCTGTGAACTGAAAGTCTTATGTACGTATAGACCATAGTGGTCTTCTGTATTTCCTTAGTGCAACAGTAAGTGTCATCTAGAAATATACGACAGACATTTAGGGTATTTCTTCTGTGAACTGAAAGTCTTATGTACGTATAGACCAATGTGATCTTCTGTATTTCCTTAGTGCAACAGTAAGTGTCATCTAGAAATATACGACAGACATTTAGGGTATTTCCTTCTGTGAACTGAAAGTCTTATGTACGTATAGACCAATGTGATCTTCTGTATTTCCTTAGTGCAACAGTACAAGTGTCATCTAGAAATATACGACAGACATTTAGGGTATTTCCTTCTGTGAACTGAAAGTCTTATGTACGTATAGACCAATGTGATCTTCTGTATTTCCTTAGTGCAACAGTAAGTGTCATCTAGGAAATATACGACAGACATTTAGGGTATTTCCTTCTGTGAACTGAAAGTCTTATGTACGTATAGACCATAGTGGTCTTCTGTATTTCCTTAGTGCAACAGTAAGTGTCATCTAGAAATATACGACAGACATTTAGGGTATTTCCTTCTGTGAACTGAAAGTCTTATGTACGTATAGACCATAGTGGTCTTCTGTATTTCCTTAGTGCAACAGTAAGTGTCATCTAGAAATATACTTTTTTTTTTTTTTTTTTTTTAATCATCTCACCCCAGGCAAGGCATTCCACTGCCACTATTGCGCATGGGGCTACATAGGGGAAGGTAAAGAGAAGGAGTGGATAGACATAGGGAATGTCAGGAGAAAGGTGATAGATGAGTAAGGATAGCGAGGATGAGTGTCGGGCAGATGGGAAGAGTGTTTGATAGAATGGGAGCAGGTTAGTGTGTTAGGAGGTGTCTATTGACCTTACATTTAAACTCCTGGAGATTGTAGCCGTCGGGGAAGCAATCTTTTGGAAGAGAATTCCACAGTCGGGAAGTGCGAGGAAAGAAACTGTTGGAGCAGAAGTTACGGCTGCATTTTATCGATTTCACTGTAAAAGGGTGGGATCTAGTTGCTAATCTAGTATCTCGTGCAAATTCGTATTTAGGGGGCACCAGTGATCTAAGTTCATCGGAGCAGAAGCCGTGAAAGTATTTATAGAAGAGACACAGCGAAGCCACGTCTCGCCGGTGGGAGAGAGACTGCAGGCGGTCTGCCAAGTCGGTATCTATCACATTACAGACCCTCCTCTGAACCTTATCGAGAAGCCCGAGGAGAACAGCAGGGGCACCCGACCAGATATGGCAGCAGTATTCAATGCACGGGCGGATGGTAGATTTGTAAATGTGCAGGATAGATTTAGACGGAAAAAACTTCCGGGCCCTACACAGAGAACCGACTTTCATAGCAGCGGATTTAGCAATGGATTCGATATAGTCATTCCATTTGAGGTCCGCTGAAAGTGTGAGACCAAGGAGGCGTAGTGTTTTACTCTCTGGGAGGCAAGCCTGGTCCATGCTAATGGGAGGTAGGTGAGATTGTCGATGATGGTTAATTGACAGTAGCTTCGTTTTAGAAGCATTAAAATTTACTAGCCATTTCTTACCCCAGTCCAATATGGATTGGAGGTCTTTTTCAATATCGGCTGCAAGTTTAGCTTTGACGCCTACACCAGATTTTTGTTGGAGGCGAGAGTAAACTGTGGTGTCATCGGCGTACAAACCTATTTGGGTTCTTATGGAATCAGGGAGATCATTAATATATATCAGGAAGAGTGTAGGACCTAAGATGGAGCCTTGGGGGACACCTGCGTTTGTATGGTAGTTCTGAGAGGCATGTCCGTTTAATACCACTTTCATTGTGCGGTTAGAGAGGAATGACTGGATTAGTTCAAACAAATGTCCAGTTATACCATAGCTCCGCAGTTTACATAGAAGACCAGCATGCCAAACTCTGTCGAACGCCTTAGATATATCCAATGCAACGGTTCGAGCTTCGCCATTCCTGTCGAGTGCCTGGTATATGTACTCGGTGATGGTCGTTAGCATATCAGCAGTAGACCTGGTGAAGCGGAAACCATATTGCTTGTCCGAGAGGAGCCTGTTTGCTGTGAGATGCTGAACCACCTCGGCGTTGATAATGGCTTCGAACACTTTGCCAAAGATCGGAAGAAGGCTGATAGGGCGGTAATTTGCAGGGTCAGAGGGTTCTCCAGTGTTTTTAAATATAGGAACTATAGAGGAAGATTTCCAACAGGCAGGAAAGCAGGAAGCAGATAGGCAGAGGTTGTAGAGCTTAGAAAGTATAGAGGAGAGTTCAGGGGCACATTTCTTTAAGACTATGGTTGGGATTCCGTCACCACCGCTCGCTTTGTGAGGGTCAAGTTTTAAGATAATCTTAGAGACAAGCGAAGGTGTAATGTGGACATCATTCAGTTGTGCCTCGGTTCTAGGTGAGAATTCGGGTGTAAAAACTCCACACGAGTCCAGACTCGAATTGTTCGAGAATCTGCGGGCAAAACATTCAGCCTTATCTGCTGGGGAGGTGAGGACCTCAAATTTGTTGATTAGCGGGGGTATTGTGGACTTGCTCTTGTTAAGTACTCTTTTACAGAGTCGCCAGTAGTCTTTAGAGCCGAATTTAGAACATGCTATGCGTTGCTTCATTCTGGCAGCAAACAACATCTTAGCTTCGTTAAGTACCCTTTTACACTTATTACGAGCTGAAGTGAAAAGGCGCCTGTTTTGTTCCGACGCATAGTTACGATAAAGTCGGAAGAAATGATTCCGGTGGGCAATGGCAGCCGAACAAGCGGGTGAGAACCATGGAGACGAATGAGATTTAAGCTGGAATTTCCTAGCAGGGATGAAGGCATCAATGCCAGCCTTAACCCAGGAGGAGACCTCGGATGCACATTCTTCGATGGGAAGACTAAAGACGTTGTTCCAAGGGATGTCACAGAGGAAGTCTCGGAACGAATCCCAGTCTGCTCTTTGATAGCAGTATGATATTCTACTTATCTGTGTTTCATGGGTCGGGCGGGAGTGGAGTGAAATATTGACGGACACTACAGTGTGGTCAGAGTTTCCAAGTGGGCAGAGTTGTCTGGTAGTGCAAGAGTCTGGGATGGAAGTGAAGCAGAGGTCTAGAAGTGAGTTCCTTCCGTTAGGGTTGTCGGAGAAACGCGTGGGGAAGTCCACTACTTGCGTAAGGGATTGGGTGATTGAAAAGTTCATGGTGTGGACACCAGCAGGGTCAGTGACAGCGTTCTTCAGCCACTTCGTGTGGTGGGCGTTAAAGTCACCAAACACGAATACATGGGCAGAGGGATGGGTAGAAATGGCTTTGTCAATATTGTCAGAAATGATGTCAAGTAACGAACAGTCAGGGGAGGAAGGAGAGCGGTACAGAAAGAAGAGATAGCTAATCGAGCTGAGAAGTGAGAGGCGGAAGCACATGAAAGAATGATCTGGGGATTCAAAAGATGACACCCTAGCTAAGGGAAGGTGTTCGCTGACATAGACACCAAGCCCATGCATATGAACATTGGAGTCCTTCCTGAAGAGGGGAAGGTAGCCAGGAACGCAGAACTCAGATGAGGGGATAGAAGGGTTAAGATTAGTTTCACATAGGGCTAATATATCAGGTGAGTTATTATGGAGGAAAGAATCTACGCTGGGGAAGTTGGTGCGGATGCCGCGTATGTTAGTGAAAGAGATGCATATACGACAGACATTTAGGGTATTTCCTTCTGTGAACTGAAAGTCTTATGTACGTATAGACCAATGTGATCTTCTGTATTTCCTTAGTGCAACAGTAAGTGTCATCTAGAAATATACGACAGACATTTAGGGTATTTCCTTCTGTGAACTGAAAGTCTTATGTACGTATAGACCATAGTGGTCTTCTGTATTCCTTAGTGCAACAGTAAGTGTCATCTAGAAATATACGACAGACATTTAGGGTATTTCCTTCTGTGAACTGAAAGTCTTATGTACGTATAGACCAATGTGATCTTCTGTATTTCCTTAGTGCAACAGTAAGTGTCATCTAGAAATATACGACAGACATTTAGGGTATTTCCTTCTGTGAACTGAAAGTCTTATGTGTATAGACCAATGTGATCTTCTGTATTTCCTTAGTGCAACAGTAAGTGTCATCTAGAAATACGACAGACATTTAGGGTATTTCCTTCTGTGAACTGAAAGTCTTATGTACGTATAGACCATGATGGTCTTCTGTATTTCCTTAGTGCAACAGTAAGTGTCATCTAGAAATATACGACAGACATTTAGGGTATTTCCTTCTGTGAACTGAAAGTCTTATGTACGTATAGACCAATGTGATCTTCTGTATTTCTTAGTGCAACAGTAAGTGTCATCTAGAAATAGACAGACATTTAGGGTATTTCCTTCTGTGAACTGAAAGTCTTATGTACGTATAGACCATAGTGGTCTTCTGTATTTCCTTAGTGCAACAGTAAGTGTCATCTAGAAATATACGACAGACATTTAGGGTATTTCCTTCTGTGAACTGAAAGTCTTATGTACGTATAGACCAATGTGATCTTCTGTATTTCCTTAGTGCAACAGTAAGTGTCATCTAGAAATATACGACAGACATTTAGGGTATTTCCTTCTGTGAACTGAAAGTCTTATGTACGTATAGACCAATGTGATCTTCTGTATTTCCTTAGTGCAACAGTAAGTGTCATCTAGAAATATACGACAGACATTTAGGGTATTTCCTTCTGTGAACTGAAAGTCTTATGTACGTATAGACCATAGTGGTCTTCTATGCATTTCCTTAGTGCAACAGTAAGTGTCATCTAGAAATATACGACAGACATTTAGGGTATTTCCTTCTGTGAACTGAAAGTCTTATGTACGTATAGACCAATGTGATCTTCTGTATTTCCTTATAGTGCAGCAGTAAGTATCATCTAGAAATATACGACAGACATTTAGGAGTATTTCCTTCTGTGAACTGAAAGTCTTACATGTACGTATAGACCATAGTGGTCTTCTGTATTTCCTTAGTGCAACAGTAAGTGTCATCTAGAAATATACGACAGGCATTTAGGGTATTTCCTTCTGTGAACTGAAAGTCTTATGTACGTATAGACCAATGTGATCTTCTGTATTTCCTTAGTGCAACAGTAAGTGTCATCTAGAAATATACGACAGACATTTAGGGTATTTCCTTCTGTGAACTGAAAGTCTTATGTACGTATAGACCAATGTGATCTTCTGTATTTCCTTAGTGCAACAGTAAGTGTCATCTAGAAATATACGACAGACATTTAGGGTATTTCCTTCTGTGAACTGAAAGTCTTATGTACGTATAGACCAATGTGATCTTCTGTATTTCCTTAGTGCAACAGTAAGTGTCATCTAGAAATATACGACAGACATTTGGGGTATTTCCTTCTGTGAACTGAAAGTCTTATGTACGTATAGACCATAGTGATCTTCTGTATTTCCTTAGTGCAACAGTAAGTGTCATCTAGAAATATACGACAGACATTTAGGGTATTTCCTTCTGTGAACTGAAAGTCTTATGTACGTATAGACCAATGTGATCTTCTGTATTTCCTTAGTGCAACAGTAAGTGTCATCTAGAAATATACGACAGACATTTAGGGTATTTCCTTCTGTGAACTGAAAGTCTTATGTACGTATAGACCAATGTGGTCTTCTGTATTTCCTTAGTGCAACAGTAAGTGTCATCTAGAAATATACGACAGACATTTAGGGTATTTCCTTCTGTGAACTGAAAGTCTTATGTACGTATAGACCAATGTGATCTTCTGTATTTCCTTAGTGCAACAGCCAGTGTCATCTAGAAATATACGACAGACATTTAGGGTATTTCCTTCTGTGAACTGAAAGTCTTATGTACGTATAGACCATAGTGGTCTTCTGTATTTCCTTAGTGCAACAGTAAGTGTCATCTAGAAATATACGACAGACATTTAGGGTATTTTCCTTCTGTGAACTGAAAGTCTTATGTACGTAGACCAATGTGATCTTCTGTATTTCCTTAGTGCAACAGTAAGTGTCATCTAGAAATATACGACAGACATTTAGGGTATTTCCTTCTGTGAACTGAAAGTCTTATGTACGTATAGACCACTTAGTGGTCTTCTGTATTTCCTGAGTGCAACAGTAAGTGTCATCTAGAAATATACGACAGACATTTAGGGTATTTCCTTCTGTGAACTGAAAGTCTTATGTACGTATAGACCAATGTGATCTTCTGTATTTCCTTAGTGCAAAAGTAAGTGTCATCTAGAAATATACGACAGACATTTAGGGTATTTCCTTCTGTGAACTGAAAGTCTTATGTACGTATAGACCAATGTGATCTTCTGTATTTCCTTAGTGCAACAGTAAGTGTCATCTAGAAATATACGACAGACATTTAGGGTATTTCCTTCTGTGAACTGAAAGTCTTATGTACGTATAGACCAATGTGATCTTCTGTATTTCCTTAGTGCAACAGTAAGTGTCATCTAGAAATATACGACAGACATTTAGGGTATTTCCTTCTGTGAACTGAAAGTCTTATGTACGTATAGACCAATGTGATCTTCTGTATTTCCTTAGTGCAACAGTAAGTGTCATCTAGAAATATACGACAGACATTTAGGGTATTTCCTTCTGTGAACTGAAAGTCTTATGTACGTATAGACCAATGTGATCTTCTGTATTTCCTTAGTGCAACAGTAAGTGTCATCTAGAAATATACGACAGACATTTAGGGTATTTCCTTCTGTGAACTGAAAGTCTTATGTACGTATAGACCAATGTGATCTTCTGTATTTCCTTAGTGCAACAGTAAGTGTCATCTAGAAATATACGACAGACATTTAGGGTATTTCCTTCTGTGAACTGAAAGTCTTATGTACGTATAGACCATAGTGGTCTTCTGTATTTCCTTAGTAGTCATCAGATATTTAGAGTATATTCTTCTGTGAAACGAAAGCCTTTGCTAGATATATAGAATAGAGCCTTTCTATATTTTCTTTATGTAATAGTGTCATCAAGAAATACGTAATAGATATTTAGGGTATTTCCTTCTGCGAAACGAAAGCCTTAACTAAATATATACAAAATATTTTTCTATATTTTTTCATTGGAAAACTAATTGTCATCAAAATTATGCAACGGATATTAAGGGTATTTTTTACTGTGAAGCCTTATCAAGAAAAAGTGGTTCTCTTATGTTTGCTTAGTGTAAAAGTAAATGTCATTAAGAAATATGCAATAGATATTTAGGGTACGTCTTTCTGTGAACCGATTGCATTAGATTGGTATATACAATAGCACTTTTCTGTAATCATTAGTAGAATATTATCTTTTGTATTTATTTTTTAGTTAAGTAATTTTGAATAATCTTGGAATTATTTCAGCCTTTTGTTCTTAGCTTGGTTGATATTGGTGTTATAACAGACACAACGTTTCGACCAAGTACCCTCTGGTCATCATCATGTGTCCAAGTTTGGAAACGTTGTGTCTATTATAACATCTATACCAACCAAGATGAGGACAAAAGTTCGAAATAATTAAAAGATTATTGAAAATTACTCATCTCAGAATATGATTAGAGGCACGAACCCACTAACGTAATTCAGTTGTCAAAATCCATCTGACACTGAATATAAAAGTCTCCAAAAATACACCACTAAAATCCTTCGGAACGGTGTCGTAGTGGATATAGTAGTTGGTTATACATGTGTTAGTATCATTTAGTGGTCATGATTCTAGGATTTGGTAGTGGCGAACCAAATTCCAACATGAAAGAACAATAATCGATTTCATAACGAGATAATTCAAAATCTATGGACATCTGATGAGAGTGCTTGGTCGAAACGTTGTGTCTATTATAACACTTATATCAACCAAGATGAGAACAAAAGTTCGAAATAATTCCAAGATTATTAGAATATTATCTATGTACTAAAAAGCTTTAACTAGATATAAACAATTGTGGTCTTCCGTATTTGTCTATATTTCTGAGATGAGGTAGTATTTACACTATTTGCATTCAGGACGCATTGATATAGACGTTGGTTAATTTTAATTACTTAACCCAAAGAGTTTTGAGTTCAATACCAGTGTACAGCAGTGTTGAACAAGTAACTTAGAGAGTCCAGTTAGAGGGAGATAACTCATGACTTTGATGTATCCGCTCATTTGGTCAGTAAATAGTTTTGAGACAGCGAAGGATAAGATGATAGGGAAGGAAGGCGAGCATAGTAATTCGCTTGACGTCGGTCAAGGGAGATACTCTTTACACTCCTATCTCAAGTCTGTCCGTGTGTGTCTGTGTCTGTCTGTCTGTCGATGCTTTCTGTATCGGCTTTTTATTTCGTCTTTTGGATCGCAGCAGATCATTTGGGAATTCACATCCGTATTTGATTCTGGGCTTCCCATTGGATGATAAATAAAAGTCGCGTAGGCTAGCGAACTGGAATTTCATATTTAATTAATTTTGAGTTTTCAACCGAAACATCTGCGTGGAGCCGGGGTGCGCACCGACCAGTTTTGGTCATTTGCTTTCTGGTCGTGAGAGTGCAAACATCCGGTTTGCTCGGTATCACCACAGTATATATAGTGGTCTTCTATATTCATTTAATCTAATAGTAAGTGTAATCAAGAACTACGCAACAGATTTTGGGGGTATTTTTTCTGTTAACCGAAAATCTAAATTAAATATAAACAATATTGGTCTTCTAATTGACATCAAGAAATATGCAACAGATATTTAAAGTATTTCCCTTTATGAACTGAAAGGTCTAGCCTGATACAGACCAGGGCACTCTTATATATTTCTCCAGTGGAATAATAAGTGCCATCAAGAAGTTTGTAGAAAATATTTAGGGTATTTCCTTCTGTGTATCGAAAAACTACACGAAATACAAGAAATAGTAGTCTTCAATTTCTCCTTAGTGGAATACTAAATCTCACCAAGAAATACGCAATAGATGTTTATGGTGTTTCGTTCTGTGAACCGGAAGACTTAGCTGGAAATATACAATAATGGTGTTCCATATTTTCTTAGCTGATTAGTAAGTGTCATTAAGAAATATGCAACAGATATTTAAAGTATTTCCCTTTATGAACTGAAAGGTCTAACCTGATACAGACCAGGGCACTCTTATATTTTTCTCCAGTGGAATAATAAGTGCCATCAAGAAGTTTGTAGAAAATATTTAGGGTATTTCCTTCTGTGTATCGAAAAACTACACAGTGTCATTAAGAAATATGTAATAGATATTTAGGCCTTAGGTAAAATATACAATACTAGTCTCCTACATTTCTTCAGTGGAATAAGTTTCATTAAAGAATATGCAAAGGATTTACTTCTGAGAACTCATCATCATCATCATCATCATCATCATCATCATCATCATCATCATCATCATCATCATCATCATCATCATCATTCTGCGGCCTCGGCCGAGATTCAAAATCTTGTCAGTAGCTGAATAGAGCTACCAAGGGTGTTTTTTTTATCGTGACACCATCATTAGATGGATTGCCTACCACGGCGGCTTAAGAGAGGCCCATTCACCCTCATTGAGAGAAGGATATCCGGCGCCAGTTTCCCAACCTGGTATTTTCTCAAAGTTCTGAAAACTAAAAGACTTAGCTAGATGTATGCAACTGTAATCTTGTATATTTCTTTAGAGAAATAATGTCAAAGTCGTCTTCTATATTTCCTTAATGTAACAGTAAATGTTACAAAGAAAGATGCAAGACAGATTAAAAGTATTTCCTTCTGTGAACCAAAAGCTGTAGCAAGATATATAAAAATGTGCTCATCTATATTTCCTTAGTGAAATAGTAAGTGTCCCGGGATATATGCAAAATATATTAAGGTTATTTCCTCATATGAACAGAAAGCCTTAGCTAGATAAGAGTGATCTTCTGTAATTCCGTGATGCAAAAATAAGTGTCAACAACAAATATGCAACGGATATTTAGGTATTTCCTTGTGGGAAACCCTTAGCTAGATATATACAAATATAATCTTCTATATTTCCTTAGGGAAAATCTAATGTCATCAAGAAATATGCAACGGATATTTAGGTATTTCCTTGTGGGAAACCCTTAGCTAGATATATACAAATATAATCTTCTATATTTCCTTAGGGAAAATCTAATGTCATCAAGAAATATGCAACGGATATTTAGGTATTTCCTTGTGGGAAACCCTTAGCTAGATATATACAAATATAATCTTCTATATTTCCTTAGGGAAAATCTAATGTCATCAAGAAATATGCAACGGATATTTAGGTATTTCCTTGTGGGAAACCCTTAGCTAGATATATACAAATATAATCTTCTATATTTCCTTAGGGAAAATCTAATGTCATCAAGAAATATGCAACGGATATTTAGGTATTTCCTTGTGGGAAACCCTTAGCTAGATATATACAAATATAATCTTCTATATTTCCTTAGGGAAAATCTAATGTCATCAAGAAATATGCAACGGATATTTAGGTATTTCCTTGTGGGAAACCCTTAGCTAGATATATACAAATATAATCTTCTATATTTCCTTAGGGAAAATCTAATGTCATCAAGAAATATGCAACGGATATTTAGGTATTTCCTTGTGGGAAACCCTTAGCTAGATATATACAAATATAATCTATATTTCCTTAGGGAAAATCTAATGTCATCAAGAAATATGCAACAGATATTTAGGTATTTCCTTCTGTAAATCAAAAGGTTTAGCGAAATATATATACAAAAGTGTTCTTCAATATTTTCTTGATGTAATAGTAAGTGTAATCAAGAAATATGCAAAGGTATTTAGGGTATTTCCTTCTGTGAAGCGAAAGCCGTAGCTATATATATATATCACAAAAGTAAACCTCTATATTTCCTTAGTGGAAATGTAAGTGTCATCAAGAAATATGCAACAGATACTTAGGTATTTCCTTCCATGACCCGAAAGCTTTAGATAAATATATACAATCGTGGTTTTCTAAATTTTCTTAAGGAAACTGTAAGTGTTATCAACGACAAATGCGCGGAGGTAGAGAGACTGAGCAGGACCAATAAAGCAGAGGCGCATAAAGGGATAAGAGAACTGAGAGGACAAAATCCTGCTCCTCAACAGGATGCATAAAATCCAAGGATGGAACGATAATATTAGAGAAAGAGGAAGTACTCCAGCCATGGGAAGAGTATATAAAGGATTTTTTCCGCTACAGGAGAGAGCAACCGAGAATACACAAGAATGAGGACGGACCGGAAATATGAAAGTACGAAGTAGAAGCTGCAATGGCCAAACTAAACAGAAACAAAGCAGCTGGTCCAGACGGCATTGTCATAGAGCTGCTGATAGTCCTTGAAGAACTCGGCATAGAAAAAATTACCGAAATAATAAACGAAATTTATAAAAGTGGAACAATAGCAGACGACCTATGCAAGTTGATAGTTATAGCACTGCCGAAGAAGCCAGGTGCAAACGAGTGCGGACTACACAGAACTATCAGCTTAATGAGTCGCGTTACAAAACTGATTGTCAGAATCTTGATGAATAGAGCGAGAAGCAGAATCAGGTCAGAGATAGGACTGGAACAGTGCGGGTTCGTCAAGGACACTGGAACAAGGAATGCCACATTTATAATTAGGATGCTCTCTGAAAGGGTAATACAAGTGAAGAAGGACTTGTACCTATGTTTTATTGATTATGCGAAGGCATTCGACAAAATAAGACACAAAGAATTGATGGAGATTCTCGGCAGCCTCAATATTTTGGGGGAAAGATCTAAGAGTAATCAAGAACCTCTACTGGCAGTAAACTGCCTGCATACGGACAGGCAACGATTTCAGCAGATTTACAAAGATAGAAAGATGCGTAAGACAAAGATGTGTTTTTCACTGGATCTGTTCAACTTGTACAGTGAAAATATTTTGAGGAACCTAGATGCTATACCAGGATTTGTTATTGGAGGCCACAATTTGGACAACATAAGGTATGTAAATGACACGGTGCTGATTGCAGACACTGAAAGAAAACTACAAGACCTCCTACAGAAGGTAGCTGTGGAGAGTGACAAAAAAAGGACTACAAATAAAATGTAGGAAAACTGAATCATCAGTAAAAAGAAGCAGCCCAAGGTGCCAAATACAGGTAGGGAATACTAGAATCAAGCAAGTACAAAAATTTAAATACCTAGGAAGTGTTCTAACAGCAGATGGAAAGTGCGGCACAGAGATCCGAAGGCGATTTGGCATGGCGAAGGACGCATTCCAGAAACTGAGAAAAGTACTAAGACACAAAAAAATTTCACTAGAAACAAAGAAGAGAGTGCTAGATTGCTATGTGATGTCAATTCTTCAATACAGCAGTGAATGCTGGATAATATAATCGAAGATGAGGAAAAAACTTAAAGCAGTGGAAATGTGGTTCTACAGAAGGATGCTGCGGATATCATGGACCGAGCATGCGAACAATGATGAGGTGTTGGAAAGAATGGCAACCAAAAGAAAATTAATAGTGGGCATCATGAAGAGACAACTGAAGTTCCTGAGACATGCAATGAGGAAGGAGGGCTTGGAGAACTTGATACTGACAGGCCAGATAGAAGGAAGGAAAAAGAGACAGACAAAGGCAGCGGATAACATATTTGAAGGGACTGATCAGGTGGATGACGACACGGGGGTTGCGAGGTGTAACAGGAAAAAGCATACTAATAACCACCAGAGATAGGGAGACATGGAAAACCATGATCACCTAAGTCCTGAAAGGACAGGGCACATAGAAGAAGATATATGCCAACTGTTTATAAGAAAATATAATGTGGATATAAAGTGGGGGATCAAATCTCTATTATAATAAATATATAAACTGATCCTTCATTTTGTGGCCATGTTAGTTTCTATACATTTATATTCTATATTTATGGTCTTGAGCTAGTGGATGGCAGAGCGAGGTTTGGGTGGTGCAACAGGAGAAAGCGTGCTCAGAGCCACCAGGGATAGGGAAACGTGGAAGGCCATGATCGCCTACGTCCTGAAGGGACAGGACACATAGAAGAAGAAATGTTACTAAGAAATATGCAACAGGTATTTCTTTCTTTGAACCAAAACCCTCACCTATATATATATATATATAAAACAATCTTCTATATTTTTTTAGTAGAATAATGTCATCAAGAAATATGTAACAGACATATAGGGTACTATCAGAATGGCCCGGCGTTGCTGGAAGTGTTTTTAGTGGTTCTTTTGAAATGTTAAAGTTAAGTGATTATTTAAAAAGGCACCAGTATGAGTTTGCTGTAACGTATAAATTTAAAAAAAATGCGAAGTAAGTATTTTTTGGAGTAAAAAAAAAAAAAAAAAAAAAAAAAAATAGGAGAGACAGAGGAAGGCAGCGGATAACATATTTGCAGGGCCTGATCAGGTGGATGACGGAACGGGGGTTGCCAGGAGCAACAGGAGCAAACATACTAAGAGCCACAAGGGATAGGGAGACGTGGAGAGCCATGATCACCTACGTCCTGAAGGGACAGGGCACATAGAAGAAGAAGAAGTATTTTTTGTTGTTGTATTTGTAAAATGGGACTCATGCAGTTTTGCCATTAATCAGGAATGATGAATGTACAATTGGAAGAATGGGGGTGGGCGTTACGGGAGCCTGTAATGTGATGGGATGATGTTGTGATGCAGAAGAAGTGGATGCATTGTTCCTGCAATGTCAGAGGATTTGACAACTTGTAGAAAACGTGAAATTGTTATGGCATATAAACTGGAAGTTACAAAAAATTGAGACATACCATTTGCTTTTATAGCCAGCCCCAGCAGGCGAAACGATCAGTTTCTGCTAAAACCACATCTACCAAAAATTATCAGTTGAGTCAACAAACCAGAAATGCTTCTACCATTAGATCTGCACATGCAAATGAAAATGATAAGTGTTCATTTAGACGTCGACTTCTTCGTCTTCGTCATCTCTTTCTTCTTCTTCTTCTTCTTCTTCTTCTTCTTCTTCTTCTTCTTCTTCTTCTTCTTCTTTCAGTTCGTATTCTTCGTCTTCTTCTTCTCCTTCTTTTTCTTTCTTTTTTCTTATTCAACTTATTCTTTGTTTTCGCCTTCTTCAACTTCTTCAACTTCTTCGTTTTCTCTTTTTTTCTTATTCTTTTTCTTCTTTTTCTTCTTTTTCTTGAAATTAACTTGCCTTCTCCCATGCACAACTTCTCTTGCTGCTGACATTGAATTAACGTTTCTACTCAAACGACGATCGTGTTCATCTTCAGTCTCTGCAGCTTTTATTGCAGCGATGCGTCTTTGTTCACACGAACGTAACCTTGAAAGTCAGTCTCTTCAACTCACTCAGCTGAGGTAGACCGTAGCCTTTCGACCCAGCCGCCGATCACATTCACAGGGTACATACGGGTCGGTTAATTTTAAATTTTAGGTGTTTGGGGGTTCTCTGGCAATTTTGTAGGCTTCCTTGACGGATTCTTTTGGTTCTTAGCCCATATTTTAGTAATCTCTGGCCATTTTTCAGTATTTTATGATACTTTTCCCGTTCAAAATTTTGGTGACCTATGTTAGCGCCCCATTCCTTTTTTACGGCATTTCACAGGTTCACCCCAGCAGCCTGGATGGATTTCCCCTACTTTCTTCGTTTTATCATGCTTTTTACCCTGTTTTATATTCAATTTACTATTTTTTTATTTTTAGAATTTTGCTATTTTTTTAAGTTTAAAAGGTTCGTATACACCCTGGTTTATCTTCATTCTCTGCAGTTCCTGCAGTTGTCAAATAAGCATCGTTTTTTTTTGTGCAAACGAAAGTCATGTTGTGCTTCATTCTCTGAAGATCGTGCAGCAGCCATAGCTGTAGCATTTCTGCTACGTCGCAGTTCATGCTAGGCATAATTCTGTGAAGCTCTTCTGTCGGCCATAGCTGTAACAATTCTATTTAAACGAAGCTCACGTTGAGCCTCATTCTCTGAAGATCGCGCAGCTGCCATGGTAGAAGCGTTTCTGCTCAAACGATGTTCACGTTGAATGTCATTCTCTAAAGTCCGTGTGTCTGCTTTCGCCTTTGCTTTCGTTGATAAACTAAGTTGACATTCTTCGTTAATCACTGAAGCACTGGAAGCTGCAGTTTAGGAAGCATTTATGGATTGTCTGAATGAACACTCATCATTTTCAATTGACTGTGCAGATACAAAGGTGGGAAGCATTACTAGTTTGTTGGCTCAAACAACTCTCGTCAATAAACATGGCCGTCGCATTCACAGACCATTTCACAATTTGGGATTGCCTACTACTCGATGAAGCCTCTCATTGACTTCTTTGTCTACACAATTGGCGTTTGGTGAAATGTACGGCGTGCTTTTTCTTTCTAGGCATTTAGATTGGGGGCGTGACAAAGCAGTACTAGAGCGTTATGTTTACGAACCAGATTTCGAAATCGCAAGTTTAGAAATGATTCCCATTCTGAAACGGCAATTTTTTGGTTAAATTAGCCTAACCTGCATGAGGTAACATATTTTAGTCAGAAAAGTAAGGAAACTACAAGACCTCCTACAGAAGGTAGCAAAAAAAAGTAACAAGAAAGGACTAGAAATAAACTGCACGAAAACTGAATGCATGGTCATCAGTAAAAAGGGCAGCCAAAAATGCCAATTACAGGTCGAGGATACCAGAATCAAGCAGGTACAAAAATTTAAATACCTGGGAAGCGTTATAACAGAAGACGGAAAGTGCAACACAGAGATCCGAAGGCGAATTGGCATGGCGAAGGAAGCATTCCAGAAGTTGAGTAAGATATTAAGAAACAGGACAATTTCACTAGAAACAAGGAAGAGAGTACTGGATAACTACGTGTTGTTAGTTCTTCAATATAGCAGTGAATGCTGGATAATACCATCAAAGATGAAGGAAAAACTTGAAGCAACTGAAATGTGGTTCTACAGAAGGATGCTGCGAATATCATGGATCGAGCATGTGACCAATGATGAGGTCTTGGAAATGATGGAAACAAAAAGGAAATTAATACTGAGCATCAGGAAGAGACAGCTGAAGTTCCTGGGACACGCAATAAGGAAGGAGGGCTTGGAGAATCTGATACTAACAGGCAAGATAGAGGGAAAAAGAGACAGATGAAAGCAATGGATAACATATCTGAAGGACTTAATCAGGTGGATGACGGAACGAGGATTGCATGGTGTAACAGGAGAAGGCGTGCTCAGAGCCATCAGGGATAGGGAAATGTAGATGGCTATGATCGCCTAGGTCCTGAATGGACAAAGCACATAGAAGAAGATGTATACCAACTGTTTATAAGAAATTATAATGTGAATATAAAGTGGGGGATCAAATCTATATTATAATCACTATATAAACTGATCCCTCATTTTGTGGCCATGCTAGTTTATATACATTTATATTCTATATTTATGGTCTTGAGCTAGTGGATGGCAGAGTGGGGTTTGGGTGGTGTAGCAGGAGAAGGCGTGCTCAGAGCCACCAGGGATAGGAAAACGTAGAAGGCCATGATCGCCTGCGTCCTGAAGGGACAAGGCACACAGAAGAAGTAAATTTCTGGCCGTCACTAAGGGAAAATGTATTAGCAAAATTTTACAGAGTATTTGGATCGCACAGCGCACAGAGAAATTGAGTAAGGAAAGTTTTTTTTTTTTTTTCACAGAGGATTTAAGATCCCTGTTTTGGCCAAGCTTGATGAGAAATCTTAAATTCAAGAAATGCCTTTGCTTAACTTTTACAATTTGACACCTTTGATGAGCTCTGGTAGTGCAGAATTCAATTTATTGCAAACATAGAATGTTTGTAAGAGTATAAGAATGCTGTGCGAAAATAAAGCTTAATACAGTGGCACCTCGATTTACGTCAGTTTCGGAGTTACGTCGTTACTTCCGTTCAAAATACATCCAATCAAATACATTGATTCGAAAAAAATTTCTGTACATTAAAAGTTCGGACCTTAATCTGTCGCAGCCTCCTGCTCCTGTTGGTTATAATTTTTAACAAACTGGCGACCCTTGACCCCATATGCAAAATCAGCATCCAGTAGATATTGCTAACTGCCAATCCCTTATTATCAGCGTAATTCTCACCAAACTTCCTATATTTTTCTATGAATATATTGTGTAAATAGAAATTGTAAAAAGAAAAAAATTTAAATTCATGGGGGAATTCTTTTTAGGCCCCTGAAAGCATGAGGTATTTTGGTATATGGTGAAATGTTTGACGATGGATGAATCCTTATGGTGTTAGGAAAATTGTATAGAGTGAGTGGGTCGTGTTTCTGATTGACTAGGTATAGTATAGTTACTGATGACCAGCCTCAGTTTTGTATCCCCTCCAACTACAGCCTTGTGCCAAAATTGTAGTTTTTCTACATTAAATCTATGGTTAGGATGAAAGTTTAATATATGTTTTCAGATGCTCACTTTCTGCTTACTGGCGGGGAAGCAATGACTAACTTTTGACCAGCTTTGACAAGCTAAGATCAGTTTTGTATACAGTTATCGCGTAAGTGGGGTCTGGGTAAACTTTAACCAGTAGCCTGAGGTTCCCCACGTTAAAAACTGACTTTGTGTTGCAATTTGCTTCAGTGGGGGAGTAGGGTAAATCAAAAGTTTAATATCTATTCTCAGATACTCACTACCTGCTCGCCGACGTGGAAGAAATGACCAGCATTGAAAAGCTTAGACCAGCTTTGTACCCAGTTATCGCGTAAGCGGTGGCTGGGTAATCTTTGACCAGTAACCTGAGCGTTTGTGTCCAGGGTCCTCACTTTAAAAAATCCGACCTTGTGTTACATCTCGCCTCAGTGTGGGAGAACGGGTAAATACTTCCTTGCGGCCCGTCGAGCAGAATCAAAGTGTAGTGTCTGTTCTCAATTATTCACTGCCTGCTCGCTGGTCGGGTTTGGCAGCAATGATCAGCTAAGCCTAGCTTTTTATAAGATACGACAAGCAATGACCAGCTAAGACCAGCGTTGTACCCAGTTACCGCATAAGCAGAGTCTGGATAATCTTTGACCAATGACCCGAGTGTAGGCGCTCAGGTTCTCCACGTTAAAAACTGACGTTGTATCACAACTCGCTCCACTTTGGGAGTACGGAAAATCCCGACCAGCTTTGTACTCAGTTACCGCGTAAGCGAGGGATGGGTAATTTTTGACCAGTTGCCTGTGCGTACGCGCTCAAGTTTCTCAAGTTAAAAACTGGCCTCGTGTCACAACTCGCTCTAGTGGAGGTGTAGGGTAAATCTGTAGGATGAAAATTTAGTATCTGTTCTCAGATACTCACTATCTACCCGCCGGCGTGGAAGCAATGACCAGCTTTGAAAAGCTAAGACTAGCAAAGACAAACTTTGACAAGAAATGACCAGCTAAGACCAGCTTTGTACCTAGTTACCGCAAAAGCACAGTTTCCCCACGTTAAAAACTGACCTTGTGTCTACTCCCTCACTCGCTTTAGTGAGGGAGTAGAGTAGATCCTGGATCAAAGTGTAATATCTGTTCTCAAAGACTAACTTCTTGTTCGCCGCGCCTGGAAGCAATGACCAGCTAAGACTAGCTTTTCACCAGCTTTGACAAGCAATGACCAACTAAAACTTGCTTTGTCCCGAGTTACCGTGTAGGCGGGGGTTCGGTAATCTTTGACCAGTGGCCTGAGCATAAGCGCTCAGGTTCCCCACATTAAAGACTGACCTTGTGTTACAACTCGCCCCAGTGAGGGAGTAAGATAAATCCCGACTAGCTAAGACTAGCTATGACCAAGCTTCGTACCCAGTTACCGCGTAGGTGGGGACTGGGTAACCTTTGACGAGTAACCCAAGCGTTCTCACCCGGGGACCCTACTTTAAAAAATCCAACCTTGTGTCACATCTTGCCCCAGTGGGAGAGTAGGGTAAATACCGGATCAGAGTGTAATATCTGTTCTCAAATTTTGTTTCCGATTTTTACTACTTGTTGTTCATTGATTTTATCTCAATAAAATTGACATTGAAACTCAACATCTTTGCCTGCGTCTCCTCATTGTCTTTGATGTTTTCACACATACAAAAAGTTTGAGGGGTCAAAACGCACGCCTTGTATCGGCTCTGCAACAAGTGTAGTTCAGTGGATGAACAAACTAATTCTCCGGATTGGTTGAATTCGCATAAAGATTCTTGGAGGAGAAAAGCTTGGAAATTCTTCTTTTTTTTTTAATCATATCACCCCGAGCAAGGCGGTAACGCCACTGATATGCAGGGGGCTACGTAATAGTGAAAAGATTGGAAAAGAGAAAGCCGGAAACCACATCCTAAACAGGGAACAAGGGGTGAGTCTCTTAACCTGTTCAATAGACGTGGGTGGAGTGTGAAACGTTTCAGTGATTTCTGCTATACACTGTAAATCGATTCAAAAAAAATTTGCGTACATCAAAGGTTCATATCATGATCGACAAATGGTCCAATTCTGGTTGAAACCGGACCCAGAGTTTCGGAGGAGTTGGGTTCGTTAGAATGGAGATACACAAACAGACAGACAGACAGACAGACAGACAGACAGACAGACAGACAGACAGATATATCCAGTTTTATATTTATTATAAGTTATGTTTTAGAACATGTACATAATTTCTTCTATATATGTCCTCTTTACAATCATATGGCTGTTTCAGTGTTTGGACTTCAAACACATCATCGGCAGAAATAAAGGTTTGGAATCATTCTCTGTTTATATTTGGTTCGTTGTTGTTGTGGGGGTTGGTTGGGGTTATTGGTAATTAAGTGAATGTATTTCTCATTTTGACCGTTAGACTTTTCAAGAATCTGGTGCGTAAGTGTGAAATTGTTGATTAATTGTATTATGTGTTGGAATGTACGTCGGTCGGGTATATCTTTTGGTTAGAATTTCCAAGAGGGCAGCCGTGTTGAGTTGTCATTTTTATGGTTGGCTATCGTTTCATTGATTGATGTCTGCTGTTAGTGGACCTAATTCATGTATTTACTTTGATCCTGTGTCTAGGTTTTCACTTTGGGGTTTCTTAGATAGACGTGATAAGGGTGGGGTGTTTTTCTTTCCAATTTTGATTTTTTCGGTATGGAATATTTTTTTATTTTATAGGATTTTTTTAAAAATATATTTTTTTAATATTTTATACTTTTTTATTTTTTTTAATATACATTTTTAATATTTTTGTATTTAGGCGAAGTTATTTCAAGAAATCTAAATTTGTATTTTTTAGGAAGTAAATATTCACAGCTCTATACATCATATATCGAGCACTGTTTTAAATTAATGTTTTGGACGGAAAAAAAATTTCTTTTTTCTCTCCTCATTCTATATTCACTCGGATATGCAGTTTTATAAATAGATTTCCTTCTGTGAATCACAAACCTTAGTTAGATATATGTATGCAGTAGTGGTCTTCTAAAATTTCTTAGTGGAATAGTAAGTGTCATCAAGAAATATGCAACAGATATTTAGGTTATTTTCTTCAGTGAACCGAAATCCTTAAATAATAAAAAAGTGGTTGTCTATATTTACTTGGTGGAATAGTGACATCATGGAATATGCAGCGGATTTTGAGTATTTCCATTTGTGAATCAAAAGCCTTAGCTAGATATAGACCGTAGTGGTTTTATATATTTCCTTTATTGAATACTAAGTTTCATCAAGAAACATGCAATATATATTTAGGGTATTTCCTTCTGTAAACTGAAAGCCTTAGCTAAAAATATACAATAGACCTTTTCTAAATTTCTTTAAAGCAATAGTAAGTGTCATCAATAAACATGCAACGAATATTAAGGATATTTCTTTCTGTGAACTGAAACTTTTAGCTAGAGATAAACAACAGTAGTCTTTTATATTTCCTTCTTCTACTTTTGTGTGCCTTGTCCTTTCAGGATGTAGGCCTTCATGGCTTTCTATATCTCCCTACCCCTGGTGGCCCTTAGCACGCTTTCTCCTGTTACACCATCCAAAACCCTGCACTGCCATTCACTAGCTTAAGCCCATAAATCTAGAATATAAATGTATATAAACTGGCATGGCCACAAAATGAGGGGTCAGTTTATATACTGATTATAATATAGATTTGATCCCCCACTTTATATTCACATTATAATTTCTTATAAACAGTTGGCATATATCTTCTTCTACGTGCCCTGTCCTTTCAGGGCGTAGGCGATCATGGCTTTCCACATCTCCCTATCCCTGGTAGCTCTTAGCATGCTTTCTCCTGCAACACCAAGCAACCCCTGTTCTGTCATCCACCTGCTCAGACCCTTCAAATATGTTATCCGCTGCCTTCCTCTGTCTCTTTTACCCTCTATCCGGCCTGTTAGTATCAGGTTCTCTAAGCCCTCCTTCCTCATTGCATGTCCCAGGAACTTCAGTTGTCTTTTCCTGATGCTCAATATTAATTTCCTTTTCGTTTCCATTCTTTCCAACACCTCACCATTGCTCACATGCTCGGTTCACAATATCCGCAGCATCCCTTCTGTAGAACCACGTTTCAGCTGCTTGAAGTTTTCCCTTCATCTTTGATGTATAGCGGGTATCTCTTATTCATTTTCTAGTTGTAGTAGGATTCCGTAGCAAGTTAACGGAATTTGGCCTTGCGGGAGGATAGCCCACTATAATTTGTAAAATGATTATAAATTCAAGAAAGGCAATTAGAGTAAAATAAGATTTATACATATATATATATTTCAATTAATGTTTTACAAATAAAGTAATACTTGAAATAAAGGTTCAATGGAAGTTAGAGAGAGTTCATGGCAAAATAATAACGAGCTGAAAGGGATAAAAGAATGTTCATTGAAGATATAATGCTGAAAGGGTAAAAGGCTTAGTAGTGGGATTGAGTTTCATTTTGAAATTGCTGATTCCCAGGTCAGCGAGTCAGTAAGTTGGTATGTGGAATGTCTTTGAAAAGGTCGGTTAGTACTTTTTTAGAACAGGGAGAAAGGAAGTGGTCAATATAGTAGCCGCTCGACATAGGTCAAGGGAGAAACTAATTACACTCTTCTCCTTTCGTCCTTCTGTCTGACTAAGCGTTTTTGTCTTCGCTTTTTATATTGGCATTTTGGATCAAACGCAGCTAGTTTCGAATTTCATCTTTGTATTTGGTTTCGGGCTTCCCATTGGCTGGTAAATAAAATTGGTAATTTGATCTTTGATTAATTTTTATTTTTCAACCGGAACATCTGCGCGAACTCGGATGCGCACGACGATTTTTATTCATTTACTTTTTAGTTATGAGAGAGCACACATCCGGTCGGTATCACCACAGATGATATTGTCCAGAATTCACTGCCATATTGAAGAACTGACATCACATAGCAATCCAGTACTCTTTTCTTTGTTTGTAGTGAAAGTTTCCTGTCTTAATACTTTACTCAGATTCTGGAAGGCGTCCTTCGTCATGCCAATTCGCCTTCGCATCTCTGTGTCAGACTTTCCGTCTTTAGTTAGAACACTTCCCAGGTATTTAAATGTTGGTACCTGCTTGATGTTAATATTCCCCACCTATATTTGGTATTTTGGGTTGATCTTTTTGCTGATGACCATGCATTAAGAAAAAGAAAGTGTCATCAAGAAATATGTAAACGACATTTATGCTATTTCCTTCTATGAACCGAAAAAAACTTAACTAAATATACACTGTAATACTCTTCTATATTTTCCTAGTGGAATAGTAAGTGTCATCAAGAAATATGAAATAAATATTTCGGGTATTTGTTCTGCGAACAAAAAATGAAAAAACATAACTAGATGTTTATAATAGTGGGTCTCGTACATGTTCTTAGTAGAGTAGGAAGTGCCACCAAAAATATTCAATGGTTATTTAGGGTATGTCCTTTTGTGAATATTTTCCCTCGGTAGGTTGCCATTACTTTCTACGGTAGACCGGTTGCCAACAAAGGGTACAGAACCTAATCTGTACTGCTATTCAACATATAGATGGAGGAAAGTTAATATCTTTCTGAAGTGTGTGTGTGTTAGTGAATTTAACTAATTCAAGTTGAATTATTTGAATTTAGCTCTCCCACAGATATAGTATTTGCTAATGTTAACCGAATTCATAATTATTATTTTCTATTTCCTTATTAGTCTTTCAACAAGCAAACTGTGTTATCTTAAGTCTTTTTCTCCCCATAATTACCTCTCTTTCCTCTGTCGTTTTTATCAGTATTTTCCTGTCAGCTGTTCTGAGGGGCTCTCCTATTCAGGGCCTCGACTGCATGAAGTCAAGTGTACTACAAGATTAGCAACTAGGTCTCATTACTTTATTGTTTAACTAGCTTAATGCAAGTGTAATTTCTAACCTAACAGTTTTTTTTCCTGTACTTCAAACCTGTGGAATTTCATTCTAATTTCCTGCTTCCCTGATAAATAAAATCTTAAAAACTTTAAATGCAACATCAATAACCAGCTTTTGTCTTTCCGAATCCTGTTTCTTTATTATCGTTCCTAATTACTAAATAATTAACATTTTCCAAGTAATATCTGAATTGGATTTTATTTGAATATCTACATGATATATTGGCTTACGGACTATCACGTTGAATACACCGGTTCTCGCTCGATCACCGAAGTTAAGCAATGTTGAGCCTGGTCAGTACTTAGATGGGAGACCACTTGGGAATACCAGGTGCAGTAAGCGTTTAGTGACGGATGTGCATTGTAGTGCAGTGGATATCGGCTCGGAAAGAGAAATCGGTGAGCTGAGTTCGAATTTCAGTTGAATACCCTGCATTCACTTAAGCACTGGTACCCTTGGGAAAGGTATTAATCCGTCCCTTCCCTCCAGTTATGAGTTAAATAACAGTGTAGGACTTGGGGACCTTGCCCTTAAAACAAGTCCCAATGAATCTTGATAGTCGAAAAGAAAAATGTATTACTAGACACAAAAAGATATATAAACAAAAATAAATTGTTGAAAGAAAGAGGTATTACCAGCAATAAATAAATAAAGTTTAGTTGGCAATAAATGACCCGCTAAGGTTGATTTGCCATAAAAACAAAACAACCAACCAACATAATATATTGGATGTTTAGTATTAATCTTTTTTGTCACAAATACTATATTTGGAAATAAAGAAAACTGAATTAAATAATTCATAATAAAGCCTAGTGTACTATCATTTCAGAAGACTGCATTACATGGCTCAGTAATTATTTGGTAAAGGTGTTGTATATTTAAGTTCAAACAACGTGCTGGAGAAAACCCATGATTCAACATCTCAGATAAAAAGCTAAAAACTGTGAGGAAAAATAGAAAAAAAAAAACAGTTAATATGTCAAGTGAATCCCAATTGAAATTTAATGAAAAAAAAAAAAATGAGAAAATGCTAGCAGCAAACAATTCTCACAAGAAAATGGTTATTGATTTCCAAACAAATTCTTCGATGTTTTACAATATAATTGCCTCCCACCATACTTTGGAAGATTTGACAATCAGGCATGAGATCTCTAGTTTAGTCTCTTCATCTAATTTAATCTCACATTTATTACTCTCTTTAATTTCATTCTTTTTGTCAAGTGGGATCTTCATTTTTTTATCAAAAGGTTTCATTGATCAATTTCATTTTTATCATTATACACAAACAGGAAAGAGTTACACATTTTATGATTTTGAAATGATTTGTTTGAACATTATTTTTGATCGATACTCGTATTTAAGTAGATATTCTGTTTATAATCAAACAGTATAATATATTTATTACTACCGGTATGATTATTTACGATAAATGTTTGTTACGAAAATGTGGTTCATTCGACAGGATTCAAAGCTGATACACCTATCCATATGGGGGAAGCCACCAATTGATCTGGCACATCTTAGACCACTTGACCACGAGTGACCATCAGCATAAACGCAGTTAAATCAAGCCTATATAGGACAATTTTCGATTCATCGTAATAACACACATTTTAGTAACAAAAATTTATCGTAAATAATCATGCTGGTAGAAATGAATATATATAACTGTTTGATTATAAACGGAATATCTACATAAATACCAGTATCGATCAACAAGAATGTGCAAAACATCATTTCAAAATTGTCGGTTGTTTATAACCAGTTTCGCAAATCTTCGTTAATTTCTGTAACATTTTATGATGTATTTGGTGATACATTTTTTTTTTTTTTTAATCATTTCACCCCGAGCAAGGCAGAAACGCCACTGATGTGCAGGGGGTTACATAAATGTAGAAAGATTAATTAGAAAAGAGTGAGGAGTACAAGCTAGTTAGAAAGGAACAATAGAAAGCTGAGAAAGCAGGTGCAATGACAGATACATGGGCGGAGAGAACGTGAAGATTATACAGGGGAGGGGAGAGAGCTAGAGTCCAGTGGTTAGTAGGTGAGTATTAACTTTGCTTTTAAATTTCTGGAGGTCGTAGCCGTCAGGAAAGCAAGAATACAGGAGTGAGTTCCACAGGCGGGAAGTGCGAGAGAGGAAGCTGCAGGAGTAGAATTGTCGTCTGCGTTTGGCTAACCTGACTGTGGATGGGTGGGACCCAGTTGCCAGTCTGGTTGCACGGGTAAACACCTGTTGAGGAGGCATCAGTGACTTTAGCTCATCCGAGCAGACGCCATGAAAGTATTTATAGAAGAGACAGAGGGAGGCCACATTTCGACGATGGGAAAGTGGCTGCAGACGAGTCGCCAGATCAGTACCTATCACATTACAGACTCTCCTTTGGAGCTTGTCAAGAACACTGAGGAGAACGGCAGGGGCACCTGACCATAAATGGCAGCAGTACTCCATGCATGGACGGATGGTTAACTTGTATATATGCAGGATAGATTCAGGTGGAAAAAACATCCTGGATCGACATAGTGACCCACATTGACTCAGACTAACAATACTATGTGTTTGCTGTGATTATTATAATATTTTAGTAATTATACTCTCAGGCCTACCGCAGACACCAATGGCAACATATATATGAGAAAATCTTCTTCCCAATCAGTCATGTCTTTTTCGAGACATGATCGCCCAAAGCGTCTTTCACGTATGATACATTACTAGCTCTCAGGCATACTTTCTATCTGAATTGTTCAGATTAGATGTTGTCGATGATATATATTCACATATTCAGAGCATATTCCATTTTTTTTTTTTGCTTGCATTACAAGATTTTTGTCATAGCAAATACAGGCCGTCACACTATCTAAATTTTCTACATGACTTGTTAGAATTATGCATTGAAACATTCAGGCCACTTACATCATCTTGGTTTTATCCTAATAACATTTTGGTTACTGTACCTTCAGGCCTTCTTTCTATCTGAATTTCTCAAATGAGGACATCTTACTATTATAGATTGATTCATTCAGACCAATTTCCTTGTTCTTGTTGTCATTATTATAACATTTTGGTTTCTGTACCTTCAGGCCTTCTTTCTATCTGAATTTCGGATATGAGATAATGTTACTATTATACATTGATTCATTCAGACCAATTTCCTTGTCTTTGTTGTGTTTATAATAACATCTTGGTTACAGCAATTTCAGTGGTTCTTTCTATCTGAATTTCTCATATGAGGTCATCTTACTATTATACATTGATTCATTTAGACCAATTTTCATGTTCTTGTTGTCTTTATTATAACATTTTGGTTACTGTACCTTCAGGCCTTCTTTCTATCTGAATTTCTCATATGAGGTCATGTTACTATTATACATTGATTCATTCAGACCAATTTCCTTGTCTTTGTTGTCTTTATTATGACATTTTGGTTACCGTACCTTCAGGCCTTCTTTCTATCTGAATTTCTCATATGAGGTCATGTTACTATTATACATTGATTCATTCAGACCAATTTCCTTGTGTTTGTTGTCTTTATTATAACATTTTGGTTACTGTACCTTCAGGCCTTCTTTCTATCTGAATTTCTCATATGAGGTCATCTTACTATTATACATTGATTCATTCAGACCAATTTCCTTGTGTTTGTTGTCTTTATTATGACATTTTGGTTACTGTATCTTCAGGCCTTCTTTCTATCTGAATTTCTCATATGAGATCATGTTACTATTATACATTGATACATTCAGACCAATTTCTTCTCTTTGTTGTCTTTATTATAACATTTTGGTTACTGTACCTTCAGGCCTTCTTTCCATCTGAATTTCTCATATGAGGTCATGTTACTATTATACATTGATTCATTCAGACCAATTTCCTTGTGTTTGTTGTCTTTATTATGACATTTTGGTAACTGTATCTTCAGGCCTTCTTTCTATCTGAATTTCTCATATGAGGTCATGTTACTATTATACATTGATACATTCAGACCAATTTCTTCTCTTTGTTATCTTTATTATAACATTTTGGTTACTGTACCTTCAGGCCTTCTTTCCATCTGAATTTCTCATATGAGGTCATGTTACTATTATACATTGATTCATTCAGACCAATTTCCTTGTCTTTGTTGTCTTTATTATGACATTTTGGTAACTGTATCTTCAGGCCTTCTTTCTATCTGAATTTCTCATATGAGGTCATGTTACTATTATACATTGATACATTCAGACCAATTTCTTCTCTTTGTTGTCTTTATTATAACATTTTGGTTACTGTACCTTCAGGCCTTCTTTCCATCTGAATTTCTCATATGAGGTCATGTTACTATTATACATTGATTCATTCAGACCAATTTCCTTGTCTTTGTTGTCTTTATTATAACATTTTGGTTACTGTATCTTCAGGCCTTCTTTCTATCTGAATTTCTCAAATGAGGACATCTTACTATTATAGATTGATTCATTCAGACCAATTTCCTTGTTCTTGTTGTCTTTATTATAACATTTTGGTTACTGTACCTTCAGGCCTTCTTTCTATCTGAATTTCTCATATGAGGTCATATTACTATTATACATTGATTCATTCAGACCAATTTCCTTGTGTTTGTTGTCTTTATTATGACATTTTGGTAACTGTATCTTCAGGCCTTCTTTCTATCTGAATTTCTCATATGAGGTCATGTTACTATTATACATTGATTCATTCAGACCAATTTCCTTGTTCTTGTTGTCTTTATTATAACATTTTGGTTACTGTACCTTCAGGCCTTCTTTCTATCCGAATTTTTAATATGAGGTCATGTTACTATAATACATTGATTCGTTCAGAACAATTTCTTGTCTTTGTTGTCTTTATTATAACATTTTGGTTACTGTATCTTCAGGCCTTCTTTCTATCTGAATTTCTCAAATGAGGACATCTTACTATTATAGATTGATTCATTCAGACCAATTTCCTTGTTCTTGTTGTCTTTATTATAACATTTTGGTTACTGTACCTTCAGGCCTTCTTTCTATCCGAATTTTTAATATGAGGTCATGTTACTATAATACATTGATTCGTTCAGAACAATTTCTTGTCTTTGTTGTCTTTATTATAACATTTTGGTAACTGTATCTTCAGGCCTTCTTTCTATCTGAATTTCTCATATGAGGTCATGTTACTATTATACATTGATACATTCAGACCAATTTCTTCTCTTTGTTGTCTTTATTATAACATTTTGGTTACTGTACCTTCAGGCCTTCTTTCTATCTGAATTTCTCATATGAGGTCATGTTACTATTATACATTGATACATTCAGACCAATTTCTTCTCTTTGTTGTCTTTATTATAACATTTTGGTTACTGTACCTTCAGGCCTTCTTTCTATCTGAATTTCTCATATGAGGTCATGTTACTATTATACATTGATACATTCAGACCAATTTCTTCTCTTTGTTGTCTTTATTATAACATTTTGGTTACTGTACCTTCAGGCCTTCTTTCCATCTGAATTTCTCATATGAGGTCATGTTACTATTATACATTGATTCATTCAGACCAATTTCCTTGTCTTTGTTGTCTTTATTATAACATTTTGGTTACTGTATCTTCAGGCCTTCTTTCTATCTGAATTTCTCATATGAGGTCATGTTACTATAATACATTGATACATTCAGACCAATTTCCTTGTCTTTGTTGTCTTTATAATAACATTTTAGTTACTGTATCTTCTGGCCTTCTTTCTATCTGAATTTCTCATATGAAGTCATGTTAATATTGTACATTGGTACATTCCGACAAATTTGCTTTTTACTATTGTCTTTAAAATAACATTTTGGTTACTGTAACTTCAGGCCTTCTTTCTATCTGAATTTCGCATATGAGGTCATGTTACTATTATACATTGATTCATTCAGACCAATTTCCTTGGCTTTGTTGTCTTCATCATAACATTTTGGCTTCTGTACCTTCAGGCCTTCTTTCTATCTGAATTTCTCATATGAGGTCATCTTACTATTATACATTGATTCATTCAGACCAATTTCCTTGTCTTTGTTGTCTTTATTATAACATTTTGGTTACTGTACCTTCAGGCCTTCTTTCTATCTGAATTTCTCATATGAGGTCATCTTACTATTATACATTGATTCATTCAGACCAATTTCCTTATCTTTGTTGTCTTTATTATAACATTTTGGTTACTGTACCTTCAGGCCTTCTTTCTATCTGAATTTCTCATATGAGGTCATGTTACTATTATACATTGATTCATTCAGACCAATTTCCTTGTCTTTGTTGTCTTTATTATACCATTTTGGTTACTGTATCTTCAGGCCTTCTTTCTATCTGAATTTCTCATATGAGGTCATCTTACTATTATACATTGATTCATTCAGACCAATTTCCTTATCTTTGTTGTCTTTATTATGACATTTTGGTTACTGTACCTTCAGGCCTTCTTTCTATCTGAATTTCTCATATGAGGTCATGTTACTATTATACATTGATTCATTCAGACCAATTTCCTTGTCTTTGTTGTCTTTATTATACCATTTTGGTTACTGTACCTTCAGGCCTTCTTTCTATCTGAATTTCTCATATGAGGTCATCTTACTATTATACATTGATTCATTCAGACCAATTTCCTTATCTTTGTTGTCTTTATTATAACATTTTGGTTACTGTACCTTCAGGCCTTCTTTCTATCTGAATTTCTCATATGAGGTCATGTTACTATTATACATTGATTCATTCAGACCAATTTCCTTGTCTTTGTTGTCTTTATTATACCATTTTGGTTACTGTACCTTCAGGCCTTCTTTCTATCTGAATTTCTCATATGAGGTCATGTTACTATTATACACTGATTCATTCAGACCAATTTCCTTATCTTTGTTGTCTTTATTATAACATTTTGGTAACTGTGTATTCAGGTCTTCTTTCCATCTGATTTTCCCATATGAGGTCATGTTACTATTATACATTGATTCATTCAGACCAATTTCCTTGTCTTTGTTGTCTTTATTATAACATTTTGGTTACTGTATCTTCAGGCCTTCTTTCTATCTGAATTTCTCATATGAGGTCATGTTACTATTATACATTGATTCATTCAGACCAATTTCCTTATCCTTGTTGTCTTTATTATAACATTTTGGTTACTGTACCTTCAGGCCTTCTTTCTATCTGAATTTCTCATATGAGGTCATGTTACTATTATACATTGATTCATTCAGACCAATTTCCTTGTCTTTGTTGTCTTTATTATAACATTTTTGTTACTGTATCTTCAGGCCTTCTTTCTATCTGAATTTCTCGTATGAGGTCATGTTACTATTATACATTGATTCATTCAGACCAATTTCCTTGGCTTTTTTGTCTTCATCATAACATTTTGGCTTCTGTACCTTCAGGCCTTGTTTCTATCTGAATTTCTCATATGAGGTCATGTTAATATTATACATTGATTCATTCAGACCAATTTCCTTGTCGTTGTTGTCTTCATTATAACATTTTGGCTTCTGTACCTTCAGGCCTTGTTTCTATCTGAATTTCTCATATGAGGTCATGTTAATATTATACATTGATTCATTCAGACCAATTTCCTTGTCGTTGTTGTCTTCATTATAACATTTTGGCTTCTGTACCTTCTGGCCTTCTTTCTACCTGAATTTCTCATATGAGGTCATGTTCCTATTATACATTGATTCATTCAGACCAATTTCAATGTCTCTGTTTTCTTCATTATAACATTTTGGTTACTGTACCTTCAGGCCTTCTTTCTCTATGTATTTCTGAAATGAGGTCATGTTACTATTATACATTAATTCATTCAGACCAATTTCCTTTTCTTTGTTGTCTTTATGTTCACATTTACCCTTTCACTGTAATATATTTTGTGGTGCAGTTTATACCATGCAATTGGTACTGTTCACTTTTAATTGCCCTTGAACTTGTTGCATTCACTTTCTTGCAATGCCCTTGGGATGCAATTAATCTTCATTTTCTCTCTCCAGCTATGGGTGAAATAACCAGACAGACTGGGTTTTTAAATCCTTGATTGTTATTTGATGTACTGCACAAAGAATTGCAACCTAATGTGGATAAATTCTTTTACCCAATCATTCATGCCTCTTTCGAGATATGAACACCCATGGCATGTAACTGGCTGCTTAACTACTCTGTTATATTCTTTGTATCTTCATTCCTTAGATTAGATGTTCTTTCTACATCTCATATCATGTATTACTGTACATAATTTAGTTAGAATAATATTTTCATTTCATAAGAATACTGCCTCATAATATTTAGAATATAATATTGTGTAGACTTACCTCATATACTAGGTAGTCCCATATCATAAATTTACTGGGTGAGAATGTTTACCAGTGCACCTTGCACTTTGAAACATTTTCATAATAATGTATTTAATATTTATTTTACATAAATATACAAATTTATGTCTAATGGATAAATCTAACTTTAAATATTTTACTTTAATTGCATTATTTACAAATTAATGATAACATTGTTTTTAAAGTTATTAATGCATAGAATATATTATCAAAATATACCATGAATAGGAAGGTATACCTTACTATTATCCAGAGCAAGAATGGATATAGAGTTTACTTTTATATCCGTCATTTATTTGTTGTGGGTGGTTGGCAATGAGATATCTTTCTTACTATTTATTTTCAATACATTTTCTCATTTTTTTAACTAATTAATTAACTAATTAATTATATGTGCACCTCACATTAATAACCTCTCTTGGTTGTAGTTTTTTATCTAATTTTCTTCTTTTAATTTTTATAATCAAAGTCATAGTTTCTCAGTCTGTTAATGGTTAACAGATAAGTTGTTGGTTGGTTGTTTTGTCTTTATGGCATATCAACCTCAGCGGGTATTGCCAACTAAATTTTATTTATTTATTGCTGGTAATACCTTTTTCTTTCAACAATTTATTGTTTTTTTTATATAAGTTTTGTGTCTAGTAATACTTTTTTCTTTTTGAGTATCAAGATTTATTGGGATTTGGTTTTAAGGACAGGGTCCCAAAGTCCTACCCTTGTTATTTACATCATAACTGGAGGGAAGGGACAGATTAATACATTTCCCAAGGGTACCAGTGCTTAAGTGAATGCAGGGTATTTAACTGGAATTTGAACTCGGCTCACCGATTTCTCTTTCCAAGCCAATATCCACTTCACCACAATGCACATCCATCACTAAATGCTTACAGCACCTGGTATTCCCAAGTGGTCACCCATCTAAGTACTGACCAGGCTCAAGGTTGCTTAACTTCGCTTATCAAGTGAGAACCAGTGTATTCAATGTGATATGGCTGTAAGCATGCACATCCGTCACTATACGCTTCCAGCACCTGGTATTCTTAAGCGGTCACCCATTTAAGTACTGACCAGGCTCAATGTTGCTTAACTTTGGTGATCGAGTGAGAACCAGTGTATTCAACGTGATATGGCCATAAGCACGCACATCTGCCACTAAATGCTTACAGTACCTGGTATTCCCAAGCGGTCATCCATGTAAGTACTGATCAGTCTCAACGTTGCTTAACTTTGGTGATTGAGTGAGAACCACTGTATTCAACGTGATATGGCCATAAGCCTAACAGATAAGTGTAGTTAAGCATATTGCATGCTGTACTCTCAGACTATATGCAAAACAACAGTTCCTGTAGCATATAAATTTAAATTTTAATGTAAGTTAAAATTTTATCATGAACAACTAGATTCATTTTGATAGTAATTTTCAGCCATTTCCTTCAAAATTCTCCTCATGGAAATGCATTCAGGAAATACATTTTTAGAATCATTCCCCACTACCTGTGCATTTTCGATAAAGATTTTCATGGTAATTGTTCTGATGAACTTTCTTCTATTGCACATAGAATATATGAATTTAAGTTCAGTACTAGAGTGGTAGAAAGTTCTCATCATTTTACATTTGAAATGGTCAGAAGTAATTGTAAGTTCTATCTTATCAGTTTTTTCTATTGCACTTCTGTCTTGTGGAACTCTCTTTAAACATTTTGCTTCCCAGTCAACGTTGATCTTCAAAAATCTAAATGCAATGACAATTAATATCTACTGTATTCTTACTTAGTGTTCTTTTATTGTTCTCTTCCCATAATACTGTTTTTCTCATATTCTCTCACACTCAGTAACCTGGCTTGCATCTCAGTGGTTTTATTGCCTTGCTTGGGGTGAAATTTTTAAAAATTCTATACTGCATACATTTTTGCATGTGTTGAGATAGCTTTTATATGTGTATATATTCATACATGTTTCCCAAAAGAAGAAACATGTCATTTAAGATAAGTTTTTCTTTTGACTTTTATTAATATGCTCCTTTTTATTAATTTATTTTAACTAATTAATCATTTAATTAATCAATTTTTTTTTCACATTCTGCTTACAGCTTCTGATATTTCAGTGCCAAAGAAAAGCTCCTTTTGGTCCTAAAAGTGAGTGATTACCAACGGGACAAATATAAGATAAAAATTTTTCTTTAAGCCCATTGAAAGGTAAATATTTTTCAAATATTTTCATTAATTCATTATCAGAATATTACCAGTTGGCAATACTTCCAATGGTCTGTCTGACAGTCTGTCTGTCTGCCTGTGTCTGTGTCTCTCTCTCTTTTCATTCTTTTTCTCAGTATCTTTCTCTCACTTTCCCTCACTCTATTTCTCTCACTCTCTCTCTCTTTTAATTCTTTTTCTCAGTATCTTTCTCTCACTTTCCCTCACTCTATTTCTCTCACTCTCTCTCTCTTTTAATTCTTTTTCTCAGTATCTTTCTCTCACTCACCCTCAATTTATTTCTCTTACTCTCTCACTCTCTTTTCATTCTTTTTCTCAGTATCTTTCTCTCACTTTCCCTCACTCCATTTCTCTCTCTCTCTTTTAATTCTTTTCCTCAGTATCTTTCTCTCACTTTCCCTCACTCTATTTCTTTCTCACTCTCTCTTTTCATTCTTTTTCTCAGTATCTTTCTCTCACTCTCCCTCACTCTATTTCTCTCACTCTCTCTCTCTCTCTTTTCATTCTTTTTCTCAGTATATTTCTCTCACTTTCCCTCACTCTATTTCTCTTACTCTCTCTCTCTCTTTTCATTCTTTTTCTCAGTATCTTTCTCCCACTCTCCCTCACTCTATTTCTCTTTCACTCACTCTCTCTCTCACTTTCCATTTACAATGGCCCCTCAGTTATAGGTTTTCAGAACAACCTGATTTTTATTTACATTATTGATATTTAGATTTTTATCCACATCTTTATAATTTTTATCACAGCAACCAAAAATGTCCTCAATATTGTTTTTATTATCACAATGTCTTGACTTTTACATCTTCTGGCTTTTAAAACGTCTCTGTCAATCCAGGTAGGCTTCAGAGAATTTTAACCTGTAAAGTTTTCTTGTTACTGAAATCAGAGGTGTACCACCACCTAGTATTAGTAGTCTTATACTCCACAGGGTATCAGCAGGTTCAGGAGAGGATAATTTTATAATATAAAACTTATTATTCAACATATCATTTATGTAACATCATATAAAATATGATATCATTTTATAATAATTTATTATATGATTTATATAATAAATATAAATATAGATCTAAACTTATTTATAAATGGAACTTTGTGTGTGTGTGTGTGTGTGTGTGTGTGTGTCTGTGTGTGTGTCTGTGTCTGTGTGTGTGTCTGTGTGTGTGTGTGTGTGTGTGTGTGTGTGTGTGTGTGTCTATTACCTGTAGACTCCGAAGCAGCTGAACCAATTTTCTTGAAAATTTACACAATTGTACTATAAGCGTCTGCGAGTGTTCTTAGCTAGGTTCTGTGTCGAGGTACCCCCGATAAATATCAAAAATCAATAATCAAAAAAATCGGGTTATAGAAGGAGTGGTCCAATTTTAATCAAATTTGATACACTCATAGGCAAAGACATAAGAAACGATATTCAGAAGTTTCAAGATAGCAGTTCTTACAATAGTGCAGAAATCCATAATATATATATAAAAGGCAAGATGTTTGTGTGTGTGTCTGTTTATCTGCCTGTATGTCTGTATTTTTTTCAGCCCTTTAATTTTAGTTTTTGCTTTGGGTTTGGCTCTAAGTAGGTATAATTGTAGTTTTTAGTCTCAGCCATGATGCCATTTACTAAGACGACTTATTTAGCCTTCAAAATTCAGTTTACGACGAAAAAACTTATTTGATTTTGATTCCAGAAAATCAAAATTTGACTTACATCCATTCATTTTTCTTTCGGTCTATGGTTTCGCTTTAACTGGAAACAACTATTGCTTTTTAGTCTTTCATGTCAATGTCCAAACAGTCAGCTCCAGGACCATGGACTAGTTTTAAAGCTTTCATTACACTCAAGCAACGCTGGGCTATACTGCTAGTATTATATAATAACTAATGTAATTATATATATTATATTATATAGATAATTTATTTCTAATTACATATTATATCTAAATATATATATTAGTGTATCCAGGCAGCAGATAATTTTCTAAACATATACTGTTAAATATAGCAGACAATGAATATCTATTATGTTTAATCATGAGCTGTTCTAAACATCATATTCTTAAATAATTAGTTGTTAATTTTTATTAATGCTTAGAACCAGCATAATAAAAAATTGTCCAAATGTTCGTCAATTTTTGTTTTTATTTTCACCTAAAATTAAAGCCAAAATACAATGTTTAGAACAGCTCATGATTAAACATAATAGACATTCATTGTCTCTTATATTCAACAGTATATGCTTAAAATATATATATATATATATATTTTAATTCAGATACTTCAATCCAAGGGAAAAAAGCAGGAAGGTAAATTCCAAAAAACCCGATCCTAATTAATATTAAAATTAAAAATTTATTTTAATATTAAAAAATGATACAGGAAGAGAGCTCCATGTAATAAAATATTACAGAGCAAATATATATATTAAAAAAGGATTAATTCAAAGATGTTGAATGGCCATTTCGATATGAAGATCCCCACGGGGGACGACACATCACCTCAGCAACAGAAAAAACCTTTCAGAAACTGGAGAAAAATTAGTCTACTTTTCCTTTTTAAATAGATTGCAAAGAAATTAAAAAATAAATAATAAAATAAAATAAAATAAAAATAAAAATAAAGGGAAAGAAAAAGAAAAAGAAAACGAAAAAGAAAAAGAAAAAGATAGAATAAAATCAAATAAATAAGAAAAGAAAAAAAATTGACATCGTCTGGGTTCGCAAAAAAAAGGGAGAATGTAACTAAAAATTAACAGACAGACGCGTTAAATCGACGTCAGTTCAGGCAACACAGAAAAAAGGTGGTAAGAGAGATAAAAGAAGTGTGTATATATATGTATGTATGTGTATATATATGTATGTGTGTGTATATATATGTATGTATGTGTGTACTTCTATAGGTATGTATATAATAATTGTAATTAATTTTTTTTTTTTTTTTTACCTAGTGTTGTCTTTATTTAGTTTAATTTCAAATGACCTAATTTTTTTAAAAATAATTTTATTTTAAATCCTATATCTTTTTATTCCCTTTTATTAATAATTATGCCTTTTTAAGTAAAGGCCTTTTTCTAATACTTCAACGTTTTGGGGAAATTAGGTTTTTGAATTTGTCCAGCGTCTGTAATATTTAAAAAAATTTTTTTTCTTTAGTTTCTTTCTTTTACCCTCCCTTCCTTCTTTTATCTCTCTTACCACCTTTTTTCTGTGTTGCCTAAACTGACGTCGATTTAACGCGTCTGTCTGTTAATTTTTAGTTACATTCTCCCTTTTTTTTGCGAACCCAGACGATGTCAATTTTTTTTCTTTTCTTATTTATTTGATTTTATTCTATCTTTTTCTTTTTCTTTTTCGTTTTCTTTTTCTTTTTCATTCCCTTTATTTTTATTTTTATTTTATTTTATTTTATTATTTATTTTTTAATTTCTTTGCAATCTATTTAAAAAGGAAAAGTAGACTAATTTTTCTCCAGTTTCTGAAAGGTTTTTTCTGTTGCTGAGGTGATGTGTCGTCCCCCGTGGGGATCTTCATATCGAAATGGCCATTCAACATCTTTGAATTAATCCTTTTTTAATATATATATATATATATATATATATATATATATATATTTAGTGTATTGAGGCAGTAAATAGTTTTCTAAAATATATGTATAAAAAAATAAAATATATATATATATATATATATATATATATATATTTGGTGCATCGAGGCAGAAAATAGTTTTCTAAAATATATGTTTAAAAAAAAAAATATATATATATATATATATATATAACATAGTGATGATCCACGTATACTGTCTTAATATGTATAGGAAAGAATATTAATAAAAAAAGTTTTGAATTTAAAAATGTACTTTATTGGACAGTATTTGTTTATTTTTATTATTGTATTTTATATTTCAGACCATTTATATTTCAATACGTTTCTAATTCAAATTTAAAAATCACTCATTTCTGATGAAGGGCCAAGGGCGGTCTGAAATATAAAATACAATAATAAAAATAAACAAATACTGTCCAAAAAAAGTACATTTTTAAATTCAAAACTTTTTTTATTAATATTCTTTCCTATATATATATATATATATATATATATATATTTAGTGTATCGAGGCAGCAAATAGTTTCTAAAATATATGTTTAAAAAAATAAAATATATATATATATATATATGTAAAAACATTATTTTAGAGTTCTAAATATTAATTTTTCATATTGAGGATAAAGGGAAGTTATTTGTTCTTTTTTTAAAAGATGAACCATAATTTACTTTAAAAATTAATCTGGATCAACATTTTTTTTAGCAGATAATTATTTTTATGCCTGTTATTTTATTTCTCTTGTTTAATAAGCTATGATTAAAATAACTAATTATATCTATTTCTTTTGCCATTGTATGAATTGGCATTAGCTACAATATCCCATGTAATAATATACATATTGTCACCACTCTTTAATTGCCAGAAATGCCTGAGAGTAAGTGATATTGTTTATGACTTTTATATTACATAAAGTCATTCAATGATGGTAGAAACAAAATTTCCAAGGATTTTTAGTAGAACCAAAATAAAATTTGACATTATTATATTGAGCCCTGTTTTATTAGCACCCGTATTTTGTGTTATATAACATTTATTCACACACACACACACACACACACACACACACACACACACACACACACACACACACACGCACATGCACACACACACACACGCACACACACGCACACACACACACGCGCACACACACGCGCACACACACACACACACACACACACACACACACACACACACACACACACACACACACAGAACTATCCATATTGTTCCAAGCGCTTTGGGCTAATACCTTAACCATTCTGTAAGGTGTTGCATTAGGAATATTTATTCTAATCTGTTGTACTCAATAGGGCTTCTATAATAATAAGATATATTTCATATTTTTTGCTGCAACGGTTGATTTGGTTTTCTGCAGAATCTACTATATATAAATCTCATTTGTATTTACAAGCTTCTTTCAAGATTAAATATATTTTTTATTTCTGTTTTCCTGTTGTCTGACTAATGATATCATCCTGTCCTTTGTTGTTTCTGTATATGTTACTAAGCTAATTGTTGTGTTGCCTTGTGTGACAAGTCTAGCTGAATAAGACCTCATCCACCTTCTTTACAGAATACATATAGATGGTCTGCATCAGCCTTTGGATGATGCATGTTATGATTAGAAAGAAGCTATCTTGTCTTAGAATTAATTGATCTGATTTCATTTAGAGTCCAGTTCAAGATGTAGAAACTATATTGAACCACTGGGATGGCAAGGCTATTAACGACCATAATGCACTTCTTAATATCAGTCAAACCCTTCCATAGTACTCTTTTCACACTATTTCTTTCATTTTTGTATTGTTAATTCTTTCACCATCATTTATTATTATTATTATTATGTCATTTTTCATCATATTTATATTTCTGTGATGGTTGCACTACCAACCAAGTCTGCGGGAAGACCTAAGGCAGGTTGTGGCATGTTGTTATGGCTCCATTTCATATTTTTTCTATCTTCCCCATCATCCCTAGCATTACATAAACAAAGTTCTCCTTAGTGTGTGGGCTGTACTTAAGAAGACAATTTTTTGTATATCTCTTAAGCTGGAGTTTCCAGGGATTCTTTCAATGTGTTGTTTTGTTCCATTTTTTATCATTCCAAGTGCACCTACTATCACTGGCACAACTCTTGTTTTCAATTTCCACATTTTTTCTATTTCAATTTCCAGGTCTTTATATTTTGACAGTTTTTCAAATTCCTTGGTTGCTATGTTACAATCCGCTGGACAAGCCATATCAATTAATAGACAAGTTTTTTCTTTCTGGTTTTTCACAATAATGTCCACTCTATTTGCTTCAATTTTTCTATCTGTGTAGATGGTGTAATCCCATAGAATGGTTACATCTTCTATTTCTGTAACCGGTGCTGGGTGATGTTCATACCAGTGTTTGGTTACAGATTTTCCATAGTGTTTGCACATTGTCCAATGTAAATATTGCCCAACTCTATCGTGGCGATTTTTATATTCATTTGTGGCAAGTACAGAACATCCTGAGATTAGATGGTCTATTGTTTCTTGGTGTTTATCACAAAACCTGCATTTTAGATCCATATTATTATGTATAATATTTGCCTGAAAGTTTCTAGTGAAAACTGCAAGACCGAAGACCATTATTATTATGTCATTTTTCATCATATTTCGATTTCTGCTTTGGTCTCACTACCAACCAAGTCTGCGGGGAGACCTAAGGCAGGTAGTGGCGTGTTGTTATGGCTCCATTTCATGTTTTTCTATCTTCCCTATCATCTCCAGCATTACATAGATAAAGTTTTCCTTAGTGTGTGGGCTGTACTTAATAAGACAATTTTTTGTATATCTCTTAAACTGGGATTTCCAGGGATTCTTTCAATGTGTTGTTTTGTTCCATTTTTTATCATTCCAAGTGCACCTACTATCACTGGCACAACTCTTGTTTTCAATTTCCACGTTTTTTCTATTTCAATTTCCAGGTCTTTATATTTTGACAGTTTTTCAAATTCCTTGATTGCTATGTTACAATCCGCTGGACAAGCCATATCAATTAATAGACAAGTTTTCTCCTTCTGGTTTTTAACAATAATGTCTGGCCTGTTTGCTTCAATTTTTCTGTCTGTGTAGATGGTGTAATCCCATAGAATGGTTACATCTTCTATTTCTGTAACCGGTGCTGGGTGATGTTCATACCAGTGTTTGCCTACAGCTTTTCCATAATGTTTGCACATTGCCCAATGTAAATATTGCCCAACTCTATCGTGGCGATTTTTATATTCATTTGGGGCAAGCACAGAACAGCCTGAGATTAGGTGGTCTATTGTTTCTTGGTGTTTATCACAAAACCTGCATTTTGGATCCATATTATTATGCATAATATTTGCCTGAAAGTTTCTCGTGAAAAGACTTTGGTCTTGTGCTGCAAGAATAAATCCTTCAGTTTCAGACTTTAATCCAGATGCACGTAACCATCGATGAGTATTAACTTTGTCAACATTGGATTTATTGGCATGTACTGGATATTGGCCATGCAGAGGTTTGTCTTGCCAGCGCTGTTTCATCTGTTCAAGAGCTTTATTTTTGGCTTTCATTTTCATATTTTTTGCCGCAATAGTTGGTTCTTGGCTTCTGTTTTGCTTTTCTACAGAATCTACTAACTGTAAATCTTGTTTGTATTTACTGCCTTCTTTTATTATTGAATATTTTTTCTTTCTTTCTTCATGTTGCCTTACTAATTGTATCATCCAATCCTTTGTTGTTTCTATGTATGTTAGTAAGCCAATAGTTGTTGTCTTGTATGACAATTCCAGCTGAATAAGACCTCTTCCACCTTCTTTACGGGGTATGTATAGACGGTCTACATCAGCCTTTGGATGATGCATCTTATGCTTAGAAAGAAACTTTCTTGTTTTAGCATCCATTCGCTTGATGTCGTTTAGAGTCTAGTTTAAGATGTTAAAGCTATATTGGACAACTGGGATTGCAAGGCTATTAATGGCCATAACTCTGTTCTGTGAATTTAATTCAGTTTTTAATATCATTCGTAGCCTTCTATAGTACTCTTTACGCACTATTTCTTTCATTTTTTTATGGTGAATGTTTTCACTCTCATTTACACCTAGGTATTTATAAGCTTCTTCTGGTTTCAATTCTTTTATTGTTACAGCAGGGTCTAGGCTAATTGAGGATGTTTCTTGTATTGATCCACGTAAAACTGTAGCTTTAGCACATTTATTCAAATTAAATTTCATTCCAATGTCTTCGCTGAAACATTTTACAGTTTGCAGAAGACCTTCCAGCTCATTATCATTCTTAGCATATAACTTCAAGTCATCCATGTAAAATAGATGGCTTATTTTCTTTTGTCCTATTTTATAACCACATTCTGTCTTATTAAGTTGACTGGTTAGTGCTATTAATGATATGCAGAATAGTAAGGGAGATAAAGAATCACCTTGAAATATACCTCTTTTGATGTTTATTTCATCAGACTTATAGGTTCCATTTATATGATTGAGGTAAAGGGTTGAATTATTATTATTATTATTATTATTATTATTTCCTTTGTTTTCTGTTGTAAACTCATTTCCTTTCTTGTCATAATTATCACATATCTAATGCATATTATATATACAAAGTATAAACTTTCTGTATATGATATATATTACTAGAAAAGAAGTTCATGATACAAAATAATGAACTAACAATATTATCAATTTTGTTATTAATTATTTATATTACAATTTTTATTTGTCATCCAATTTAACATAATAATTATCATACCTAACATTATACAATGTTTCTTAGATTAAATGAAAAAATAAATTAATTAATGTGGAAAATTTATTTGGAAAAAAATGTAATCCTTGATACACAGAACAACAGAAAAAATAAAACTTTTAACATATTAAAATTATTAATATGATATTGAAATAAATTTAATAATTTTAACAATTTATATATTGATACCATGAATCATAAATAACAATCATCTGCTTAAGGAGATTTATATATATATGGAGATTTATATATATATATATATATTTTGTGCACGTAGTTTCATTTTTTAAAGTTAATTTTTTCAAAATGAAAACTTTATTTTTATCATCTATAATTGTTTCTTCCTCACATTTATTTCAAAATACATAAACAAACCAGCATCTATTTATTTATTTATCATCAAGTTATGTGACATAATTTTTCTGTCATAGAGATTGTTTTACAATGGCACACCCACATATTGCACTCACAAATTAAGTTGCCAAACATCTGACTTTTTCCAGGATTAGGTTGCCATTACTTTCTGTGGTAAAGTGGTTGCCAAAAAGATTATAGAACCCAATTTGTTCTGTTATATATATATATATATATATATAATCCATGGCTAGATGGAGACGCTGTGGATTAATATCTTTGCTAAATGTATTTATGCAGAAGTGAATGTAACAAATTTAACTGAAATTCCCGATTGTGAAATTCCCTTCCACTTGATTGCTTCCCCAGCAGCTACAATCTCCAGGAGTATAAATGTAAGGTCAATAGACACCTCCTAACACACTAACCCTCATCCATTCTCTCAATTACCCTTCCCATCTACCCAACCCTCAGCCTCAGTATCCCTACCCATCTATCACCCTCCTTCTGACATTTCCTATACCTAACCACTCTTTCTCTTTACCTTCCCCTATGTAACCCCTTGCACAATAGTGACAGTGGAATGCCTTGCTTGGGGTGAAATGATTAAAAAAAAAATTCAAACTCAGCTCCTCAATTTCTCATTCCAAGCTGATATTCACTGCACCACAATGCACACCAAATCTGCATTGGCATCAAACATTTGATACAGTTTAGTAACTATTATTTTAATCATAATATTAAGATACAATCTTGATTTACAAATTTATACAAATGATCCATCTCGCGCAAGTGTAAAATCCTGAGACTAGGACAAGAGCTGAGTGCAATGGGGAGAGAATAAGAAAATACAACAACAGCAAAAATGAAAGAAGTAAAGCAACGTAAGAAAAAGAGAGTGAAACGGAATAAAAATAGAGAAAGAAGGAAGAACAATGATAGAGAAAAGGAGTAACGAAAGAGAGAGAAAAAAGTTAATTTTTGTTTTGTTCCCCGAAGCCCTTCACCCCTTCAAATCTTTCTAAAACATCCCTATTTCCGTACAAATGTATATGCTGAACTCGAATTGGTAATTGTTTATTGAAGAAACCTACCTTTTTTCATTTTATCACGCAGAAAAATATAGAACTTCTTGTCACTGTTTCTTTCACCTCACAACCACGGTTCAAAAATGTTCTTCACTGCAAACTGAATTCACGTGTAGTTTTACAAGTTTTCATTCTTTTTTTTTTTTTTTTTAATCACATCACCCCAAGCAAGGTGATAATGCCACTGATGTGCAGGGGGCTATGTAAGAGTAAAAAGATCGGAAAAAAGAAAATCGGAAACCGCATTCTAAACAGGAAACAAGGGATGAGCCTCTTCACCTGTTCAATAGACGTGGGTGGAGTGTGAACCGGGCAATAGTTTCGTCTACCTACTCCAATTGAAAAAAAAGAAAAAAAGAAAAGAGTGAAAAGATTGGAAAAGAGAAAACCGGAAACTACATCCTAAACAGGGAACAAGGGATGAGCCTCTTCACCAGTTCAATTTTTAACTTCCATTTTGCGATTAATGCGCGGAAAATGAGTTCCGAAACACGCAAATCGCGGAGTAATTGCTCCCAAAGGAAGTAAACAAAACGAATTCAGTATCCTACGCCTCAGGTCATTCAGCAGTGAATCAAAAATAAGAACGGTGGTAAGGGGTGAGATATCGTCCGATTTATTTCTGGTCGATAACATGAAAAAAGGTACGTTTCTTCTATAAACAATTATCGATTTGAGTTCAGCATATACATTTGCACGGAATTAAGGATGTATTGGAAAGATTTGAAGGGGTAAAGGCCTTCGGGGAACAAAACAAAAATTTACCGAGAAAAAAATAAAAAGGGAGAAAAAAGAATAAAATAAAGAGAGAGAGAAAACGAATAAAAAAGAGAGATGGAAAGAATAAAAGAAAGAGAGAGAGAGAGAAGCAAACGTAAAAGAAAGAGGAAAGGAATAAAGAGAGAGAGAGAGAGAGAGAGATAAAAAAGATAGAGAAAAGGAATAAAATAAAGAAAAAAAGGAATAAAAAGGGAGAGAGAAAAAGTAATAAAGATATATAGAGAAAATGAATAACAAAGAGAGAAAAAGAAACATTGCATATTTAATAGTTTAAAATATTTGAAAACTCATATACTTAATAGGAAATTATGTTAAGTAGTTTGATTTTAAAACTCATTAGAGTATTTCCTTAAAATTGATATGAAAATATCTCTTTTCATTTTACTTCTATTTTTAAACGCATTTATCTTATTATCCGGCCTCTTTTCATTACTCTTTCTTCTTTTCATAGGATTTAACCTTACCATAACTTTAAGTGCTATGACACTCTTTTAAATATTAGTTTTCTATACATAAATTGGCTGTTGACATTTTTGCTTGACAAGCTATTGTTGCCGAGGCCGAAGTAAGGAATGTGTATCGACCCCGCAAACTTTTTGTATGTGTGAAAACAGCAAAGACAATGAGGAGACGGAAGCAATGACGTTAAATTTCAATGTCAATTTTATTGTAATAAAATCAACGAGAAAACAGTACGAAATAGGAAAAGGCTGAAACGTCGTCAGCGGTTGGCAGGATCAGCTCAGATTGGAATGTTGTCGTTGATCGGCATGAATGTCGTCAGGGTCTGGCATGAACGACTCAGGCTGGGATGTCGTCGGCATGTGACATAAGCGGCATAGGCTTGAATGTCGTTATCGGTCGGCAGGAACGTTGTCAGTGTTTGGCAGGAACGGCACAGGCTGGAATGTCGTCAACGTCTGGCGGCATCGGCGAAGGCTGTAATGTCGTCTACGTCTGACATTAGATGTTCCAAGGGAGAGATCTCTAGGCATCCGTTACAACCGTATGAACACTTTCCAAGGACAGGAAAGATCGGCGGACGTCCCCCTCCCATAGATCACCTTCTTCCCCTTTCTTTTGCGTACACATCCGACTCAGGAAATTCAAGCGGAGAATGTGTTGGTGGGTCTCAACGCTTGGTAATCCCAGACCACCTTCAGCAGGATGGAAGTAGTAGACCCGGCTATTTACCATAAGAGACTTGTCTCTCAAAAGGAAGCTGGAGAAGTCCCAACAAATTGACAGCGGAAGAACGGAGAGTTGGTAAAGGATGAGAGGGTAGATGTGCGAGCCGCACACTTCCACTCTCCCCTTCAAAGAAAGATTCCTTTGAGTTCACAGTCGCACTGCTTTCTGAACCCGCTTTCGATCTTGATATTGAAATAAATTTAATAATTTTAACAATTTATATATTGATACCATGAATTATAAATAACAATCATCTGCTTAAGGAGATTTATATGTATGGATGCCTCCTTTTTGTGCACGTAGTTTCATTTTTTAAAGTTAATTTTTTCAAAATGAAAACTTTATTTTTATCATCTATAATTGTTTCTTCCTCACGTTTATTTCAAAATACATAAACAAACCAACATCTATTTATTTATTTATCATCAAGTTATGTGACATAATTTTTCTTCCGACCAATTCAACCACAGTTGGAGGACGGAACCGAACCAGACACCGAGTATCCTGAACGGCCCGTCCGTCTAGGCGAAGGGTACCGGGGAGGGGTACTCCTTCTTACTTGACCAATCGCAAACCGACAAACATGTTGCAGTTGAAGTTAGGCGCCGTCATTTTCTCATACCTCATACCTTAGGCCCCGCCATTTTCTCATACCTTATACCTTAGGCCCCGCCATTTTCGTGTATCTCGGCGGCGTTCTTTACGAACACGGACACGTCGTTGCCATAGGCAGAATTCTTGGCCGGTTTGGAGACACCAGGCAAGATGATCCAACGAAGAACTTTTTTACTGGTAGCCGGCATAAACTGGAAAAATCAGAGCAAATTTGGTATGACTTTAGAAATTTTCTCAACTTTCAGTGGTTCGCATGTGGTAAGATTGAATTTTCTGCTAATTTATTCTACCATATTTGTTTTTATTTATTTAATTTTGGAAGTAAATTCTACTAAATTGTTGGTTTAAGGGCCGTTTCGACTCTTACTAAGTTGAAACTTAGTAAAAAAAAAAAATTTATTTTCACGTCTATTGAACAGGTGAAGAGGCTCATCCCTTGTTTCCTGGTTAGGATGTGGTTTCCGGTTTTTCTCTTTTCCAATCTTTTCAATCTTTTTTTCTTATTTTATTTTATTTTTTTCAATTGGAGTAGATAGACTAAACTATCACCCGGTTCACACTCCACCCACGTCTATTGAACAGATGAAGAGGCTCATCCCTTGTTTCCTGGTTAGGATGTGGTTTCCGGTTTTTCTCTTTTCCAATCTTTTACTCTTTTCCATTCTTTTACTTTTTTTTTTTTCAATTGGAGTAGATAGACTAAACTATTGCCCCGTTCACACTCCGCCCACGTCTATTGATCAGGTGAAGAGGCTCATCCCTTGTTTCCTGGTTAGGATGTGGTTTCCGGTTTTCTCTTTTCCAATCTTTTCACTCTCACGTAGCCCCCTGCGCATCAGTGGCGTTTTCGCCTTGCTTGGGGTGATATGATTATAAAAAAAAAATAAGCACCGGATTCGTTTTTAGGAATGACCCCAGCGCAAAGACGTACAGCATAGACAAACGCAGACAATCCTGATGAATGGAGAGAGACAAGGTGAAAGGCTCCGACCTCACACCGTTTACCTCCACCAAGACCCCAGGAGGCGGATCCATGAGCGAAATTGAGGCCTAAAACCAGAAGAATCAAAGTAAGTCCCGAGAAAGCAATGGTTCACCGTATCGAATGCTTTGAACTGATCAAATTGATCAGTGCGGCTTCACCATCGACTTTTACTATGATCTTGCGAACCAAGTCAAGATTATCTTGAATAGTTCTGCTCTTCACAGCACAAGTCTGTTCGGGGCCAATCAAACTAGGCAGGACAAGCTACAAATGGCTGGCCAAGACCTTCGCTAAAATCTTAAAGTCTGCATTAAGCATAGTCAAACAGCGAAATTGCCTAACTCATTCCTTCCACTTTTGTCCTTGCGTAAGCAACTAGTTGACGCTTCTCTCCATATACCCTATCCTCAACCAGTGGTTGATCATCAGGGCCGGCAGAGGGACGAATACGGGCGACAGCATCAAGTACATCTCGTAGGAAAGACCAACTAGACCCGGAGATTTTCTCGGTCAGCTTGCTTCAGCGCCTCCTAGACCTCCTCATCAGTGATTGCCTCTTCGCATCCAGTCAGCTAAATAGGCGTCGAAATTGGCAGGGCTCAGTCCAGGTTCCTCGGTGAACAGCTCGCGGAAGTAAATCCGAAAGACCTCGCAGATGCCTTCGTTTGTGGTCACTCGTCGTCCGTCCGGTGTTGTGACACTCGGGAAAGACCGGTTAGATGCTCTGCGCAACGTCTCTTGCCGCAATTCAACGGCCATGTTCATCGCCTCGAACGAGATTCTCTTTAACTTAGCCCTACCTACCAGAGCTTTGTCCTTTTTGATAAGCGAGGAGGTTAGTCTGACCCTAGCTACAAATACAGTCTCCATATCAATTTATTGTTTTTATCATTTTTTTTTGTCTAGTAATACTTTTTCTTTTCGAGTATCAAGATTCATTGGGATTTGTTTTTAAGGGCAGGGTCCCCAACGCACATCCGTCACTAAATGCTTACAGCACCTGGTATTCCCAAGCGGTCACCCATCTAAGTACTGACCAGGCTCAACGTTGCTTAACTTCGGTGATCGAGCTAGAACCGGTGTATTCAACGTGATATGACCGTAAGCCTTATCTCGGATGAGTCATCGACTAAATTTAGCTGCAAATGATCTGATAACTGACAAGTGGTTGGGGGACAAGTTGTGGATCCACCACTTGTCCCCCCACGTCAGTTCCCTCTGTATGGTTTGTAATAACTGGTCACGGAGATCTTTCGAATCCAGCAGAGATGTGTTGAATTTCCAATAATCAGTCATCCTAGGTTTAGCTTTTTCGAAGTTTACCCGTACCCAGACGAGCTTAAGGCCCGTGTAAAAATACCGAATGTAAAATTGGACACCCTAAGAGATCTACGTCGACTATCCTAACTAGCGCTTTGTCGATGTAGCTTGTACGAACTACCGTATCCGGGTGGCCCCTATTTGTCCAAGTCCATGCTGCCTGTCCTGGGTGTTCATTTCTAAACTTATCAACCAGATCGGATCTGACGATAAAGTCACGAAATTGTTTCACGTCAGGGTTATAATTACTCAGATGCTGAAGGTCGCGCACAAGCTTCGCCCTGCGTGATTCCCACCTCAGACCTTGGTTATTCAAAATATTTGGGCCTCACTTTGAAACATGGTCGGGGATAGGACGCCGACTGCTTCTCTCATGATGCTGCAGCCCATCTCAGTCCTGATGATGCCATCTTGGGATGCCGCTGACGTCGTGTGGAAACGTTAGTTTTAGAGCCCTATAAAGAATGAGTGGACAAAAATAAGGACTCTTCCCCCTCAAAAAAAAAAAAAAAATGTTTCAGTTTATAGAGTTCATTATAGTCTGTGATAACAAGTAGGTTTTGTTCTGGGGAATTCCTTTTGGCTTCTTGGCTCATCTCCCATACTTGACGAGATCTTGCTCCTCACGCGGACAACCATGATTAGTTTCTTTGCCCGCAAAAATCGAGTGGGGTCTTCGATATTGTCATCACTGCATTTTTTATGGCAAGAAGTACTCACATTTTGTTTACTCTCTTGCCATAATCCTTGACCGTCTTTTCGGCTATGCTTGTCAATGTGCAGATGTCCTTACCCGTGTTGTAGGAAAGTTTTGCCTTTCTTCTCTTGCCTTCGGTCACCTCTACTCGACTCCTTGGCCTTTTCTGCTGTTGTAGCGATCTCTTTCTTGTTTGGGAAGAGCCAGGAATTTTCTTTTTGGGTTCTTCTATGAGTGCACTTTTGTGATGGGGATGATGAAACGGATGAAGCGGGGTGATGACTCCCGCCTATCCTGACCCACTTTCAGTTCTTTTATCTTTTTGGATCTTGTCGAAAGATGGGTCTTTTTTGGTCCAGGGTCCTTTGTATGGTGTAGGGTTGACGGATTCCGGGAGTATACACGGCTTGTTAAAGACGAGAATCGGCTCATGGATTTCCTTTTTACCCTTGTTTACAACCAGCTGTTCATACTCCCTTTTCTTTGACACAGGAACTTCATTAGCAGAGGGGCTGCGGCACATTAGAGACGGTTTCTTTTTGAATGCTGGTCTTCGTCATAGTCGAAGCAGGTGCTTGGTCGGTGACAAGTTGTGAGCCAGAGGTCTTTTAATCGGGGCATGAATGTGCCAGGTGGCTAGTCTTGCATGCTGGCTTTCTATCAGCCACGATAACTAGCACTGACCTGCCGCCGATGTTCAAAACGCTGGGGATGGAGATGAAGTCTTGTCTGGATAACATGATGTTGAAGCTCCATGCCCCAAGCTTTCGATCTGAGGATACTTAGAGGATCTCGCCGAACTATTTAAAATAAACAGCCAGTGCGCCGCCTTTTACATGAGCAGTAACTTCATAGACCACCACTCATGTCCCTGCATTCGGTCCGGAGGATGATGTCTTTGGTGATCAACTCTCTGTTGACCATGGTCATACAATCATCAACCGTGGGCATTAGCACGTACCACATGTAGGGCCCAACAGCATGGATGATCTGGTAAAGCATGAATCAAAAGGATGTGAGTGTTTGTAGACGTTGTCTTTAGATGAACAGCAAACTTCTCTCGTTTGCTTGTCCATGACAAAGACAGTGATTGTTCTGAAAGCCATTTTTTTTACTTCTTCGATGTCGACCAGCAAACCGCCTTCCTTAATCAGGTACGAATAATCCTTAGCCCCTTTAAGAATGTTCTGCAGATTCAGTAGACAGGTTGACGGGGTCTTCTAGCCACAGGGAGACTATTGATCATTGTTGCTGTCATCGTGGAAGGGTGCTGGTCCTGGTTGCTGTCCATCCTCGGTCGCCGGCTGCTGCTCCTCTGTGCTGCTGGCTTCCTTAATCGTCTGCTGCTCTTCGATGCTGTTTTCTTCCTCGGTCATTGGCTGCTGCTCCTCGGTGCTGCTGACTTCGTCGGTCGACGGCTGCTGGAGTGGCTGGTCATACTGGTATCAGAGTCTGTGGGGTGCTGTTCGTCTGGTCGGCTAAAATTCGTGGTGGGGGAGACTGTCCGTCGTAAGCCCTTGTCTGGGGAGTACGTTTTCTTCATGTTTCTTTCTTTAGGATCGTCTATATCGAGTTGATTTAAAAAAAAAGAAGTCCTCTGGTTGCTCCATGTGGTCTACGGCTATATCGTGTCGAATACACCGGTTCCCGTCCGATCACCGAAGTTAAGCAACATCGAGTTTGGTCAGTACTTAAATGGGTGACTATTTAGGAATACCTGGTGCTGTAAACGTAAGGACCAAGAATGGTCCACCGGTCCTCCAGGTTTGGGGGTTGGGTGCAGGGCTAACAACCTTGCCCCGTAAAAAACACTTTGTTACAGAATCAGCAACCAAAAAAATTTGCTGCCCTATGCACCATTGGGTGTGATGGATAAATGATGATGATGATTGGTCCACGTGGAACAGATACTACACTATAATCCTATCCTCCGGGCCTAAAAAGCTCCTACTACAAGAAACACCGACTTCGGCGAAAGTGACACTGATAAAAAGAGTTATGTTGTCAGCAACATATCCTGGCTGCTGGTTTTTGCGTTCGAGGTCAAGTCAGCCAGTTAAGTGCCAAACGTGATACACACTTGGGCGATCATGTCTCGAAAGAGACATGACTGACTGGGTAGAAGATTATCCCGCAGTAGGCTGCCATTACTTTCTGCGGTAGACTAGTTGCCAGTCAAAGCTATAGAACCCAATCTTTCCTATTATTTGATTTATAGCTCCAGAGGAAGAGATGTATTATATTATTTAGTAATAAGTGGGGGATCAGTTTATTACTTCGTAACAATATAAAACTGATCCCTCACTTAATGCACAGGAGAAGCCTTAATCATGTTTCCAACTATTATATTCAGTCAGTCAGTTAAGTGCCATACGTGATACACGCTTGGGCGATCATGTCTCGAAAGAGATATGACTGACTGGGCAAAAAATTATCCCTCAGTATGTTGCCATTACTTTCTGCGGTAGACTGGTTACCAGCCAAAGCTATAAAGCCCAATCTGTCCTGTTATTTAACTCATAGCTAGAGGGGGAAAATGTATTATATCATTAAGTAGTAATTAGTGAAAGATCAGTTTATTACTTCATAACAATAAAAAACCGATCCCCCATTTTATGAAAAGTGAAAGCCTTAATCATGATTCCAACTATTATATGCAGTCAGTCAATTAAGTGCCATACGTGATACACGCTTTGGGCGATCATCTCTCGAAATGAGACAAGACTGATTGGGCAGAAGATTATCCCGCAGTAGGTTGCCATTGTTTTCTGCAGTAGACTGGTTGCCAGTCAAGGCTACAGAATGCAATCTGTCTTGTTATTTGACTCATAGCTAGAGGAGGTAGAGACGGATTTGTACCTTTCCCAAGGATATTTGCGCGTAAGTGAATGCAAGGAATTCAAATGGAATTCGAAATCGGTTCCCTAATTTCTCGTTCCGAGCCGACATCCACTGCACCCCAACGCACATCCGTTAAATATTGCAGTACTGGTCATAATCTTGGACATATTTCATTTTAGGCTTTGAAAAAAAACCGTCAATGGGCAAATCATGTCGGCTAAAACAAAATATCGTTTTCTTCTTTTTTTAATCATACATATGTAGAGGACGAAGCGTCCATTACTAATTTATATTTACGAGTCGACTCGGCGTAACTTGGATCATGGAATAACACAGGAAATAAGGAAACACGAAAAGGCAAAAGTAACCAGAACAACAATATATTAACAAAGGTTACATAGAGTTGAAAGCATGCAAATCAAATAAGGAAAGAAAAGCTCTTTCCTTTTGTCTGGAGAGAAACGTAAATGTTCGATAGAAGATTAAATTGAATAAAGTTCAGTTTGAATAAAGTTAATGTACATACTGTTAATGTTTGTTTCCAATTGGAGTTTTTTAGCGTTGTGTGTGCATGCTGGTGAGAAATAAAAAATTGCCACTAATTGCTACCCGCAATTAGTGCGCGTGTATATGTGTGAGTTAGGTAATAAACATGTCTGCTCTTACCCGGGACGGAACTCTTAACTGCCGTAACAGGCTTATATCGGCATGCCGTTAGCGCGGGAAAAATAGGGTTATCACGTGAATGCTGAATGACCATGTGTGTGTGGGTGTGATCGTATCAAACCCTGCACATCTTTTATAGCAAATAAATGGTTTTCATTATTTTTTTGTTCAGCGTAAGCTAATTCAAATTAGTGGCAATTTTCTTTAAATACATAAACGTTTTTCTTTTATAAAGATGTTCATCCTGTAGCCACACGAGGTAGGTTTCAGTGAAAGGCACTGCCTCAAATAAAAGTGATAATGACAAGGTACAAATTTCCACCGGAAGTAATAGAGAAAGAAGAGACTTTAGAAGGAACCAGAAAACACAATTCTAAACAGGAAACAAGAGATAAGCCGTTGTAGGGATTAAATAAAAATACGAAATAAAATAAAAAAAACACTAAATAAAATAAAAATACAAAATAAAATAAAAACTACGAAATAAAATAAAAATACAAAATAAAATAAAAGTAGGAAATAAAATAAACATAAAAATCTCCCAGGATTCCTATGACAGGAAAGACAATTGACGCATGCGCAAAAAGAGAGGCCTCCTGGTGCCAAAAATAAACTCGATCTCTTTCTCTGTTGGACTTTGGATGGTAAAGACGTGCAAAACTGTTCGGGAAGGAATTTCCCCAACTAGAGGTTGTTGGAACCAAAAATAAAATCAATGTCCAAACTATCCCTCTAGTGTCTCTGTATCTTTCTTTTTCTCTTTGCCTATTTTGGATGTTTAGGCGAAAGAACCAACCCAGCAGTAATAGCCATAACATTCCATACCTTTACTCCTGCTTAGAAGATCAGGAAGGAGTGTGAATCTGACGATAGGCGAAATTATCTACTAATAATGAGGAAAAAAAATCATAGTAAATAAAATTTCAGAGTTTATTCAGACACGTTAATAATACAGAGTAAAAATGTTTCTTTAAACGTATTAATTTAGGTCGTTAGCAGGACAGCCTATTCACAGCAACCTCGAAAATATAGTCAAAGAGACGGAACGGTACACTAGAAAGAAACGGAATGTATTGATAGTTTACAGGAACTCCATCATGTATCTTTTACTATAAAGTTACGGATCAAAATAGCTATTTTAAAAGACATCACTTTCAAGGAGAAAAAAAAAAGACCAGCGGGCAAAGAGCGTAAGAATAGACGGCTTATTTGTTGTAACATGTAACAGAAGCCTTTACTCCTATTTTAAAGACCAGAGAGGAGTACAAACCGGACGATAGACGAATCTATCCATTCCTATTGAGTTAAAAAATCACAGTTTAGGCAGAGAGGTTAGGCGCATATAGTTGAAGTAGACGTTAGGAGGAACTGGAAACACAATTGTAAACATTAAACAAGGGATAAACCTCTACTTATGCTCAGAAGATCAGGAAGGAGTGCGAACCGGACGATAGACGAATCTATCAATTCCTATTGAGTTAAAAACAAATCACAGTTTAGGCAGAGAGGTTAGGCGCATATAGTTAGAGTAGACGTTAGAAGGAACCGTAAGCTCAATTCGAAACATGAAACAAATGATAAAACTCTACTCATGCCCAGAAGATCAGAGAGGAGTGTGAACCTGACGATGGACGAAATTATCTACTCATATTGAGGAAAAAAGAAATAAATAGTTATTAAAATTTCAGAATTTAGGCAGAGATGTTTAAGATTACAGAGCTGAAGTAGACTTTAGACATAACTGGAAACCCAATCCTAAAGCAAGAATCAAAGGGTAAACCTCTATAGGGGCCTCGGTGATGTTCATTAAACTGGCCTTGTGCCAAACACAACCGAAGTCTCCACAATTCAAAATATCAGGAGTTTGAAGGTTGGAAGAATAAAAGTATTTTATTTGTAAAATAATCGGAATTTTATTAACTGAACAGAATAAGATAACATTTATAAGAAGTGAAATTACTATGTAAATATTAAAAAAGAGAAAGTGTAGTGTCGAGTTAAAGGAATCAATATTTCGTATTCGTAAGTAGCAGTTCTAGCTTTGAGTAGCAGATGTGTCTATGCAGAATTAATAGGGTTACTAATAAAGTGTGTTCCTTTCGTTTTTATAGCCGGCGAGAACGTGAAAACGAAGGTAAAGCAATAAAGCAAAATTGTACTTATCGGATGTTAGTTTTTAAGAGTCAGTTGAAGTATCTTGTTGTTATTGTTGATTCTTTGACGGCGAGTGAGTGAAGACAAAGAAAGGAAAATAGGAAGGAGAGGAAGAATAAATGTTTGTCGACAAGACATGTCAGTTTCGGCGTTTTGAAATCTCTTTCTTACATTGTGGCGAGTCCTTATCAGATCTCTGCTCCCAACGGACTCTTAGATTCGACTTCCTTTTTTTATACCGAAAGACTTTTTCACATAGGCTTCTTAACTTTTTTCTTAGTTTTGCAAATCGCTTCCTTTCACTGGTTAGAAAATAAATTTAACATCGGATTACGAAATTTGGCTTCGTCTTTTTCTTTCAGTACGGGGTCGATTCTTTTCCTATTCTTAAAAATTAAGATTTCACACAGGATTGTGAAATTTGTAGAAAGTGAAGAGAATAGAGTTACTTTTAATTCTGTATTCACCACACCTCTATTCCTGTTTAAAATATCAGAGAGAAGTGTGAACGGGACGATAGGCAAACTAGCTCCTCTACTGAGATTAGTAATTCATGTTCAATACTTTCTGAAATAAAACTAACGAAATAATATTCTTTTAAATAATTAGTATTTTTATAACAGAAAAAAGGATGAAATATATATATATATTAGACATCCACATACAAGCCTGTTTCGCTGTAGAACAGCTCATCAGTATGGCTAGATACATCCACTTGCTTCTGGCCGGGATCGAAACTCAACCGATTTGGTGTCAGTCGGGGTCTCTACTCCCTAAGCCATCAGCACATGGAATAAGAGAATGGAAATTTTAACGTCTTGTATGCAAGCAGTGTATACAGACGCCAGTCAGCGAAAGAACTCAATTCATTTCTGAAGAATCACGCATATAGCAGAAGTGGAAACTGTTTCTAAAATTTTCTTCTCCAGAGAGCTCAATCGTAATGAGAGCATTATATATATATATATATATATATATATATATATATATATATATATATATATAATATCTATCTATCTATCTATCTATCTATCTATCTATCTATCTATCTATCTGTCTGTTCATATCTATCTATCTATCTATCTATCTATCTATCTATCTATCTATCTATCTATCTATCTATCTCAGTCTGTTCACATCTATCTATCTATCTATCTATCTATCTATCTATCTATCTATCTCAGTCTGTTCTCATCTGTTCTATCTATCTATCTATCTATCTATCTATCTCAGTCTGTTCATATTCATATCTATCTATCTATCTATCTATCTATGCGCACACACACACACACACACACACACACACACACACACACACGCACACACACATATATAATATGAAATTGAAATAAAACTAACAAAGTAACATTCTATTGAATAATTAGTATTTTTATAACAGAAAAAAAAAAAAAACAATGATGAAAATCATTTACATAGGAAATTTTTGCTTATAATTAATATATCTCTCTATCTATCTTATAGCCCAGAGGTAGAATCGCCGACTGACTCCAATTCGGTCGGGTTTCAAGCCTGGGTTAAAAAGCAATCGGAGTCTAACCGTACTGATGAGCTGTGATACAGCGAAACAGATCTGTCTCCAGATGACTATATATATATATATATATAGTCATCATATATGACTATATATATATATATATATATATGAATTTGACATAAAACATTGTATAGAAAGTATCAGGTACTTACTCTTAAAAATTCTGGTGTTATACATTATACAAATTGCATAGTTACTTCAATAGTTATTATAGTCAATATTTTTGTTTAAAATTGGTTCTCTGTTTTAAATTCATTGCATTCACTTACGCGCAAATACCATTGGGAAAGGTATTAATCTGTCTATTCCTTCCTCTAATGGGTTAAATAACAGGGCCGATTGTGTTCTATAGCCTTGGTCGGCAACCAGTCTACCGCAGAAAGCAATGGTAACCTACTGCGGGATAATCTTCTGCCCAGTCAGTCATGTCTCTTTCGAGACACGATCGCCCAAGCGTGTATCACGTATGGCACTTAACTGATTGACCCTACATTTATTAAACATTGAATATTAAGTCTATTAGCCTTGGTCTGCACAGCCTACAGATATCATTAAACGAAAAAGTATTTTCTGTTAGAGATCAATCCTGCATCCTCCATTTGTAGGGCAAATCGTTATTTGAACCGAAGAATCAGGTTCGGTATGTGCTGGGGAACACATTTTCCTAATGAAGATATCTGGAGTTAATAGACATAATAGACGCTATTTAATAAATAGAAAGGGGGTGTATATCCCCCCCCCCAAATGGGGTGTCTATTTCAAACAAAATATGGAATGCCTATTTCAAAAATAAAAAAAGAACAGTTTTGTATTAATATCTCTTTAAACAGTCAGTCAGTTAAGTGTCATACGTGATACACGCTTGGGCGATCATGTTTCAAAAGTGACATGACTGAGTGAGCAGAAGATTATCCCGCAGTAGGTTGTCATTAATTTTTGCGGTAGACTAGTTGCCAGCTAAGGCTATAGACCCCAATCTGTCCTGTTATTTTACCCATAACTAGAAAGAAGAGATGAATTAATATCTTTCCAAAAAGTATTTGCTCTGTCCTATTATTTAACCCATAACTGGAGGGAAGAGACGGATTAATAATCTTTCCAAGGATATTTGCGCGTAAGTGAATGCAAGGAATTCAACTGGAATTCAAACTCTGGACCCCGATTTGTCGTTCCGAGTCGATACCCACTGCACCACGAAGTGCAACCGTCTTTAAAAGAGTTTCATTAAAAACGAATGTCTAAGTATCTATCAGGCATTACCTATGAACATGGTCACAAACTGCTGACCATGTTTGGAAAACATCGCTATAACTCTAAATACATCCATAAATGTTAACGGCATATCACGTTGAATACACCGGTTCTCGCTCGATCACCGAAGTTAAGCAACGTTGAGCCTGGTCAGTACTTAGATGGGTGACCGCTTGGGATGCTGTAAGCGTTTAGTGACGGATGTGCGTTGTGATGCAGTGGATATAATCTCGGAAAGAGAAATTGGTGAACCGAGTTCGAATTCCAGTTGAATACCCTGCATTCACTTAAGCACTGGTAACCTTCGGAAAGGTATTAATCCGTCCCTTCCCTCCAGTTATGGGTTAAATAACAGCGTAGGACGTGGGGACCCTGTCCTTAAACACATATCCCAATGAATCTTGATACTCGAAAAGAAAAAAAGTATTACTAAATGCAAAAACTTATATAAGATACTCGAAAAGAAAAAAAGTATTACAAATGCAAAAACTTATATAAGATACTCGAAAAAGAAAAAAAAGTATATAAAAAACAACAATAAATTGCTGAAAGAAAAAGGTATTACCAGCAATAAAATAAATAAAAATTTAGTTGGCATTAAATGACTCGCTGAGGTTGATATGCCATAAAAACAAAACAACCAACCAACATTCATAAATTATTCCATACATTCTGTTAAAAGTAAAAATAAAATCATCCTTAAAAAGTATAGCAGAAACCAATCTGAAGATTCTGTACAATTTCTTTGCAATTTATGTCCAAAAAAAAGCAAAAAGATTATAAGAAGAATTCAATAAAATCTTACACTTTATTGACTGGATCCTGCAAGTCTCATTCCACTTACTACAAGACAACCTGCAACATATACGGATGCCATTTTAATTTTCTGTTTGTTAGTGAAGCAATAATTACCACGATCAACAGATGTTATTTCACAACGTAAATTTCTGCCTAATATGAAGTAAATTAAATTTGCTTCAATTTCCTCCTAAAACGCAATGATAAAGAAAGCCTTCTGCCTTTAAAATGATTAAATATGATATCCAAAATAACTAACATAAAATATTTATTATCGTTAATAATGAAATACAAAAAATGGAAGACATTGTATTAGCAATCTGAGCTTATTTTGTTGTCTATTCCATTGTTATGGTAATACATGGTATTTCTGTTTTGAATGATACTGAGTAATGTCTTTCGTTACCATGGCAATGAAATATATTGTGGCAAGTGTGTTCACATAAGATGGTCACCAGTGTGAAGAGATGTATGATAATTATTTTATTGGAACTTCGGGAATAAACAAACTGATTCAAAGATTTAAAATAAATAATATATTTTTATTAATTTTCTTTAAAGTGAGTCCTTTGGTAAATTATATTCGCTTCAATTTGGCATAGCAAAAATTTGTTAATAAGATAGCAGTCAGAAGAAATGTGTGTTTCGGTAGATTGAAGTCAAAACATGATAGAGATAGTAGTAATCTCTGAAATTAGGTCAATGTCAACTTACTGTGTTTTCTCGGCTCTGAGCTGAGTGAAAATATCAGTAGCAAATGACTCCTTAACTGCTTCTTCAAACGCCATACATAGTTCGTTTCTACACCGGAGCATTCTTTTGTTCTGTTCTCTCCCTCATCCCAACTGCCTCTACCCCAGAAGTGTCAGGCTCATATTCTTTTGATCAGGCTTGAAAATTTGGCATGAAAATTGGTTTCATGAAAAATCTCTTTGTGTGTCAATTTGAAATATAATACTTTTCTTGGATAAGGGTCCTGGGTATGACGGTAAACTGCATCCGGCAGCAAGGCCTCTCATTGGGAGGTTGTGAGGAGCATGGAACTATCTCTTAATTGCTGCTGTTCCCAGGTCCACCCTGACCCAGAGTGGTAACACCTGTTAGCGTCTCAGTTATGGGCAACTAGTTAACCCCCAAACTGGGGTCAAAACACTATGAAAGTATAAAAATAAACTTTTATAGACATTAGCCAGTGTGATCTTATTTTTTGAATATTTTATTTTTTTTTATTTTTTTATTCCTTTGGTTCTTATCTTTTCTGTCTAATTTTTGTTCCTGTTTTGTTACTAACCTAAGTTCTCTACTTGTCGCTCTTGTAATGCACTGCGACTATGATTGTGTAAATTGTTTTTAATTATCAAATTTAGGTTTGGTATATTAGGGTTAGGGTTTTGGTTATATGTAGGAATTCTAAGACCGGCCATGTTTGTTTTTTTATTTTATTGTTCTCTCTTCCTCCCTTGCTAACTGGACTCATGGCTTTGAGGTGTTCCCCCCTCCCACTCCAATGTATTCTACCCTCACACTACTGTCTGTTACTGCTTACTTAAAGGTAACTTAAACTTTCCAGAACTGAATAGAGGAAACAAAATGAAGATAATTTTTGAAATTTTCTTAACTTTTTTCTGTCAGTCAGCCTGCAACTGGTAAGTTTTAGCCAGTGTGATCTTATTTTTTTAATTTTTATTTTTTTAAATTTTTTATTCCTTTGGTTCTTATCTTTTCTGTCTAATTTTTGTTCCTGTTTTGTTACTAACCTAAGTTCTCTACTTGTCGCTCTTGTAATGCACTGCGACTATGTTTGTGTAAATTGTTTTTAATTATCAAATTTAGGTTTGAATTATACTAAGTTAAAACTTAGTTAACTTCAGGCACACATTCATTCTTTCTTTCTTTTTTTAGTTGGAGAAGATAGTACCTTCTATCGCCCGGTCTCACACTCCACCCACTTCTTTTGGACAGGAGTAGAGGTGATCGCCTTGTTTCTTGTTTAGGAAGGGGTTCCCGGTTCATCTCTCTCTTTTTCGGTCTTGATGTCAGTTCGGCTGGAAGCTTTTTTTCAGCTGGTGAGTATGGTGGCAATGTCTCTTCATTCTGAGGGTACCGGGTTGGCAGTTTCTTGGTTGCTGCTTCCGACTGGTAGTTTGGAGCCCGAACTCTTGCGTAGCGTCTTGAGAGGCTGCTCTGATCAACAGTTGAATAATATCGGGGTTCCTGTAGTGCCATTTCGCGCATGGACGGGCGTCCCTGCATGAATTTCCGATGGGCAACCCCGAGGCCACATTATGCTGCAGGCGGCGCCATTCACCATCCTTCACCTGCTGCAATTAACGACCATCTGACCTTACTCTAGACCTCTCTCTATCCACAACTACAACCAGCATGAAATTAAACAAACAAAATAGCAAGCCTAAACCAGCTAGTCATAAATCGCCCAAACCTATCTGCGTTACCTACACAAATATACGAGGTATTCGCAGTAACTTTAATAGTGTAGAATCATTCCTTCTAACTATCTCACCCGATATCTTAGCAATATGTGAGACTAACCTTGACCCTTCTATCCCCTCTTCAGAGCTGTTCGTTCCTGGTTACCTTCCTCTCTTCAGGAAGGACTCCAATGTCCATATGCATGGGCTTGGTGTATATGTCAGTGAACAACTCCCCCTAGCCAGGGTCACATCTCTTAAATCCCTTGATCATTCCTTCATGTGCTTTCGCCTCTCATTTCTAAGCTCGGTTAGCTATCTCTTCTTCCTCTACCGCTCCCCCTCCTCCTCTGAATGTACGATACTTGATTGCATCTCTACTAATATCGACAGGGCCATTTCTTCTCACCCATCTGCCCATATATTTGTGTTTGGCGATTTTAACGCCCACCACACCAAGTGGCTTGAAAACTCAGCCACCGAACTTGCTGGGATCCGCACCATGTACTTTTCAATAGCCCAAGCTCTAACGCAAGTGGTGGACTTCCCCACGCGTTTCTCTAAAAACCCTATCGGAAGGGACTCTTTACTCGACCTTTGCTTTACCTCCATCCCAGACTCCTGCACTACCAGGCAACTCTGCCCCCTCGGAAACTCTGACCACGCCGTAGTCTCCGTAAACATATCAATCCGCACTAACTCTACCCAAGAAAACCAGACCAGCAGAATATCATACTGCTACCAAAGAGCCGACTGGGACTCGTTCAGGGACTTCCTCTGCGACGTCCCCTGGAACAACGTCTTCGATCTTCCTGTCGAAGACTGTGCCTCCGAAGTCTCCTCTTGGGTTAAGGCTGGCATCGATGCTTTTATCCCGGCCAGGAAATTCCAACTAAAACCAAATTCGTCCCCCTGGTTCTCATCCGCTTGCTCGGCCGCCATTGCCCACCGGAACCATTTTTTCAGGCTCTATCGAAGCTGCTCGTCGAACCAAAACAGGCGCCTTTTCGCCTCAGCACGGAACAAGTGTAAAAAAGTGCTGAACGAAGCCAAGAGGGCGTTTGCTATCAGAATTAGGCAACGCATAGCATCCTCTAAGTTTGGTTCCAAAGATTACTGGCGTCTCTGCAAAAGCGTGCTCAGCAGGAACAAGACTTCAATACCCCCACTAATCAATGAGTTCGAAGTTCTCACCTACCCAGCCGACAAGGCTGAATGCTTTGCCCGTAGATTCTCAACCAATTCGACACTGGACTCGTTAGGAATACCTACACCAGACTTCCCACCCAGAACTAAGGCTCAACTAAATAACGTCCACATTACACCCTCGCTGGTCGCCAAGATAATTGCACAACTTGACCCACACAAAGCGAGCGGCAGTGACGGAATCCCAGTCATAGTACTGAATAAATGTGCTCCAGAACTCTCCTCTGTCCTCTCTAAACTCTATAACCTCTGCCTATCTGCTTCCTGCTTTCCTGCCTGTTGGAAGTCCTCCTGCGTAGTTCCTATATTTAAGAATTCTGGCGAACCCTCAGACCCCGCCAATTACCGTCCTATTAGTCTCCTTCCAATCTTTGGCAAAGTTTTCAATGCCATTATCAACGCCGAGGTGACTCAGCATCTCATGGCCAACGGGCTTCTCTCTGACAAACAGTACGGGTTTCGCTTCACCAGGTCTACTGCTGATATGCTAACGACCATTACCGAGTACATATACCGGGCACTCGACAAGAATGGTGAAGCCCGAACCGTTGCCTTGGATATCTCCAAAGCATTCGACAGGGTCTGGCATGCTGGCCTCTTGTGCAAACTGCGAAGCTATGGGATAACTGGACATCTGTTTGACCTTATCCAGTCCTTCCTCTCTAACTGCTCATTGAAGGTGGTATTAAATGGGCATGCCTCCCAAAACTACCATACGAACGCGGGCGTCCCTCAAGGTTCTATCCTAGGTCCCACACACTTTCTGATCTACATTAATGATCTCCCCGACACCATTAAATCCCAAGTTGGCATGTATGCCGATGACACAACAATCTACTCTCGCCTCGATCAGAAACCAGGTGTGGACGACAAAGTGAACCTCGCTGCCGTACTTGAAAGGGACCTCCAATCCGTAGTGGCCTGGGGTAGGAAATGGCTGGTAAATTTCAATGCCTCTAAAACGAAGCTGTTATCAACTAACCACCATAGACAATCGCATCTACCGCCCATTAGCATGGGACAGGCTAGCCTCCCAGAGAGTAAAATACTACGCCTCCTTGGCCTTACACTTTCGGCGGACCTCAAATGGAATGACTATATCGAATCCATTGCCAAATCTGCTGCTATGAAAGTCGGCTCCCTGTGCAGGGCCCGGAAGTTTTTCCCACCTGAATCTATTCTGCACATATACAAATCTACCAGCCGCCCGTGTATTGAATATTGCTGCCATGTCTGGTCGGGTGCCCCTGCTGCTCTCCTTGGGCTTCTTGACAAAATACAAAGGAGGATCTGTAACGTGGTTGATACTGACTTGGCAGACCGGCTGCAGCCGCTCTCTCACGGTGTGATGTGGCTTCCCTGTGCCTCTTCTACAAGTACTTTCGTGGCTACTGCTCCGATGAGCTTAGTTCACTGGTGCCGCCTAAGCACGAATTTACACGAGATACTAGATTAGCAAATAGGTCCCACCCTTTTACAGTTAAACAAATAAGATGTAACCGTAAATTCTACTCCAACAGCTTCTTTTCTCGCGCTTCCCGCCTGTGGAACTCCCTTCCACAACTCTGCTTTCCCGACAATTACAATCTCCAGGTGTTTAAATGTAGGGTCAATAGACACCTCCTATCACACTAACTCCCAATTATTCTCAGAACACTCTCATCTACCCAACCCTCATTCTCGGTATCCTTACCCGCCTATCACCCACCCTCTGACATTTCCTATATTTAATCATCCTTTCTCCACTCTATGTAGCCCCCTGCGCAGTAGTGGCAGTGACATGCCTTGCTCGGGGTGAAACGCTTATAAAAAAAAAAAAAATATATATATATATACATTTTTGAAAGAGAAATATTACCAATAATATATTTTTGAAGAAAAAAGTTATTATCATAACACATTTTCGAAGGAATATATTCTCAGCAAAATATTTTTGAATATAAAACTAGAAGATATTTTCAGTTTTCTAAAATAAAGAAGAATAAAAACAAATTTTCATTAAAATCTGACTAAATCAACCTTTTCACTATAACCGAACATTACAAAAAGAAACCCCCACCATTTTGGCATTAAATAACCCATAGAGGTGTTGATATGCCGTTAAACAAAATTCAAACTCAAATCTTCTGGATAATAACGATTTTTTTTAATCGTATCACCTCGAACAAGGCGGTAACGCATCTGATGTGCAGGGGGCTACGTAATAGTGAAAAGATTTGAAAAGAAAAAGCCGGAAACCACATCCTAAACAGGGAACAAGGAATGAGCCTCTTAATCTGTTCAATAGACGTGGGTGGAGTGTGAATCGGGCGATAGATAGATCTATCTACTCCAATTGAAAAAAAAAAACAAAAACAAAGTGAGAAGATTGGAAAAGGGAAAACCGGAAACCACATCCTAAACAGGGAACAAGGGATGAGCCTCTTAACATATTCAATAGACGTGGGTGGAGTGTGAACCGGGCGATGGATAGATCTATCTACTCCAATAAATAAAAAAAAAAAAACATATGATCGTCTTGTCGAATAATGATAAACACGAACACGTATATATAAAAATATAAACTTACATTAGTATTCTTCGTAGATAACGGTTGTGTGGAGAATGATGGTCAGAGGGAATCACCTACATACGAGGGAGTTGACTAGCGGTCTTCTCTTCTTTTCTCTTCCCTGCGATCTCTCTGAGTCTTCTCGGTATTCTGCTTTTGCACCCCTCAAACAAAAAAAAAAAAAAAAAAACAAACTTCGATCTTATATAAGCTGAAATTTCCGTGTATTTTGCCTCCTCATATTTTGCTTAATTGCGTCATCTATAGCTAGGCACATCTATCAATCATTTTCACCGATTACTGCCTTTGACGTAACTACACTTTTGTCGGTCACTGCCTCTGGTGTCAATCACATATTACAGGTTTGTTTTGATTGGCCCAAATTATTTTATTTTCTACTGTCTTTCTTTTTCATTTCTTTTTTTATGACGGAAATTATGCGTGAAAAGTCTTGATTTTTTTTTTTTTTTGTATTTTTCTGCCACAAATAAGTCAGCTTTGTTCCTGCAAACCTCCGGCGTTTTTGGCCGGATTAAGTCTTTTCTTCTTCTTTCTCCTTTTATTTGAGAATTTCCTTTTCGTTAGCTGGGAGAAGTATAGAAAAAGATGTTGAGAGAGAGAGAGAGAGAGAGAGAGAGAGAAGAAAGAGATAAGTTTTTAAAGACTTTATGACTGATTTTAAATCGAATTATTTTTATTTTTGCTTATATATTTTATTTTTATATATATTATTTTCATCAATGCTCACTACAATATCATTGCAAAAAGTTTGTGAGACAATCTATATGAAAAGTCTATTGTGTTTCATTTGTGTGCATGCAAAGATTCAGTTACTATAGTCTGACCTCCAGAATTCAGGAGTTCTCTTTAGTTATTTCGTCAGTATCAGATTGCATACAATAAGGCATAAGATTGGATTAGAAATTTGAGCTAAAATTTCTACTTCTAACAAGAAAATGATATGAAATATAAAGTAAACGAATCAAAGAAATAGTTCAGATGAGAAAATAATGATATTCTGAATTGGCTAGGTCACAAACCGAAATAAAAATCTTGAGCGACCACTTAAAGTATGAGAATTACATATCACTATCAAATTTGGTGCAATTGAACAATTTTTCTATGTAGATGTGAAAAAAAAAAAATCTACAGTTCAATTTAAAATTCTTATATCTTCCTTGGAAGTGACTCTGAGGCACCTATAAAATTTACTACTACTACTAATGATATTTTACACATTTATAAATCTATCATTCATCCGTGCATTGAATACTGTTGCCATATCTTGAGATTCTCGACAAAATCGAAAATAGGATCTGCTATATAATCGATCCTGATTTAGCAGCCTGCCTTCAGTTACTTTCTCAATGACGAGATGTGGCCTCCCTCTATCTTTTTTACAAGTATTTTAATGGCAAATGATATGACAATCCTTTTTTCTCTGGTTCCCTGGCCGCATGTATTTATGCGTGCTCCAAGATTGCTCCAAGGTCCTCCCCCTTTTACCATCAAAATAGTTAAAAGTAACTGCCTCTTCTACTCTAACAGTTTGTTTTCTCAGTTCCAATTTGTGGAACTTCTTTTTGCTTGCTTCCCTGTTATCTTTCAACATTCCCTGTAACTGAATGGGGTAGAAAATGGATTGTAAATTTTAATGCCTCCAAAATTAAGCTGTTCTCCTTTAACCACCACAAAGAAACCTCCCTGCCTACCATCAGAATGGATGACACTAGTTTCCTAGAGTAGCACACTGAGCCTTCTTGGCTTCACTCTCTCAAATGACTTTAAATAGAATGACTACGTTGAATCCATAGATGAATATACTGCAAGTAATGTTGGGTCACTGTATCAAGCAAGGAAGTTTTTCTCATCAGAATCCATTTTGCATATTCATAAAACCAACATTCACCTATGGATTGAATACTGTTGCCATATCTATTCGGGTGCTCCTGCTATTCATCTTGAGGTTCTCGACAAAATCTAAAGGAGGATCTGCAATATAAGAATTGGTAACCTGCCTTCAGTCACTTTTCTCACCGATGAGTCGTGACTTCTCTCTGTCTTCCCTACAACAGATCTGACAAGCTTTTACTCCCTGCTTCTTGACTACATGTATTTACGCGTGCTACTAAATCGGCATCAGAGTCCAACGCTTTTAAATAGTTACATATAACCGCCTCTTCTACTCTAACAGTTTCTTTCCCCACACTTCCCGTCTGTGGAACTTCCTTCTGTTTGCTTGATTCTCTGATAGCTACAATCTCTAAAAGTTTAAATGCAATGTCAATTTCCATCTTCTATCTTCTTGATTCCCATCCATCTCTTATCCTTTCTTCGACAACCCCTTGTACTTTGTTTTTCTCTAAATATAACACCCTGCAAAACAGTCGTGGTCCTGCCTTGCTTGGGGTGAAATCACTGTAAAAAATATCAGGACCTTGAAATCACGGTAAACAAAATTATTCCGCAGTAGGTTGTATTAGTTTCTGCGGTAGACTGGTTGTAAGCCAAGGCTATAGAATCCAATCTGTTCTATTATCTAACCCATAAATGGAAGGAAGAGATGAATCCAAGGATATTTGCACGTAAGTGAATGCAAGGAATTCAACTGGAATTTGAACTCGGCACCCCGATTTGTCATCCCAAGTCGACATCCACTGCACCACAAAGCACATCCTGGTTTTTCTCAGACGAGTAAAATTTGTACTAGGATAACAGGTAAATGATTGTCGGCTTGTTGTGTCAGCACAATAGTCATAAAAACCAAATGTCGTAATTACGAAGGTGTTTGGAGAGACCACTAATGATAGCGACTTTATGCCTCCATTCATCTTCTCGCAATCAACACAGAAACCTACATGAAGTGCTTTGATGGGGTAGTGCTGGCCTGGATTAAGAGGGTGACTGCTGGAAGACCTCATGTCTGGCAACAGGACTCTACACCATACCATACTAGCAGAAAAACCCAATCATGGCTGTCAGATAATTTCTGCAACCATATCACCCCTTGTATATGGGCAACTTACTCCTTAAACTGTAAACACCTTGATTATCATGTGTGGGGCGAAAAAGAACACTCTTTATAACACCAAATATAAACTGAAGGCAAGGATTATGGTAGCATTTACCAACTAAAACTAGGAAAGCATCCAGAAGAGTTGCTGGAGATTCCAAAGTTGTATTGAGTCCATTGTTGAAATAAATGACGATTCTACTGAATAAATTTTCGCTTTAGTATTTCAAGATACTTTTTTGTGATTTTGGTAAATATACAAAGGAGGATCTGTAACGTGGTTGATACTGACTTGGCAGACTGGCTGCAACCACTCTCTCACCGGCGTGATGTGGCTTCCCTGTGCCTCTTCTACAAGTACTTTCATGGCTTCTGCTCCGATGAGCTTAGATCACTGGTGCCGCCTAAGCACGAATTTACACGAGATACTAGATTAGCAAATAGGTCCCACCCTTTTACAGTTAAACAAATAAGATGTAACCGTAAATTCTACTCCAACAGCTTCTTTTCTCGCGCTTCCCGCCTGTGGAACTCCCTTCCACAACTCTGCTTTCCCGACAATTACAATCTCCAGGTGTTTAAATGTAGGGTCAATAGACACCTCCTATCACACTAACTCCCAATTATTCTCAGAACACTCTCATCTACCCAACCCTCATTCTCGGTATCCTTACCCGCCTATCACCCACCCTCTGACATTTCCTATATTTAATCATCCTTTCTCCACTCTATGTAGCCCCCTGCGCAGTAGTGGCAGTGACATGCCTTGCTCGGGGTGAAACGCTTATATAAAAAAAAATATCTGTTAAAATGAAATGTCAGTTTTATTTTCATTTTTGTGTAATTTAGATGATAAATTTATTCATCGCATCCTGCATATTGGATGTTTGTTGTGGTGCAGTGGATATCAACTCGGAACGACAAATCAGGGTGCCGAGTTCGAATTCCAGTTTAATTTATTGCATTCACGTATGCATAAATACCCATTGGAAAGATATTAATCTGTCTCTTCTCTCCAGTTATGGGTTAAATAGCAGGACAGATTGGGTTCTATAGCCTTGGCTGTCAACCAGTCTACCACAAAAAGTAATGGCAATCTACTGCGGGATAATCTTCTGCCCAGCCAGTCATGTCTCTTTCTAGACATGATCGCCCAATGATGTATCACGTATAGCAAGCAGTTAACTGACTGATCCTGACGATTTTGACGCATGAGCGTCTAACACAGTTATACAACCACACAAAGAATTGTTTAAAGTGGTGAAGGCTTGTGTAGCACCATCCACACTTTTTGGAACCGCTGATAACAAACAATTAGTGCAGATGTCTGCCACAGATTGCATGAACAACAGACCTCAGTTATTTAACCCATAACTGGAGGAAAGGGACGGGTTAATACCTTTCACAAGGGTACCAGTGTGTAAGTCAATGCAAAGTGTTCGACTGGAATTGGAACTCGGCTCACCGATTTCCCCCTCCGAGCCGACAGCCACAGCACCACAACGCACATCCATCAGTAATGCTTACAGCACCTGGTATTCCCAAGTGGTCACCCATCTAAGTACTGACCAGGCTCAACGTTGCTTAACTTCGGTGATCGAGCGAAACCGGTGTATTCAAGATGATATGACTGTAAGCAATATATATCGTCGGGGGACGACACATCACCTCAGCAACAGAAAAAACCTTTCAGAGACTGGAGAAAAATTAGTCTACTTTCCCTTTTTAAATAGATTGCAAAGAAATTAAAAAATAAATAATAAAAAAATAAATAATAAAAAAATAAAATAAAATAAAATAAAAATAAAAATAAAGGGAAAGAAAAAGAAAAGGAAAAAGAAAAAGAAAAAGATAGAATAAAATCAAATAAATAAGAAAAGAAAAAAAATTGACATCGTCTGGGTTCGCAAAAAAAAGGGGAGAATGTAACTAAAAATTAACAGACAGCCGTGTTAAATCGACGTCAGTTTAAGCAACACGGAAAAAAGGTGGTAAGAGAGATAAAAGAAGGAAGGGAGGGAAAAAAAGAAACTAAAGAAAAAAATTTTTTAAATATTACAGACGCTGGACAAATTCAAAAACCTAATTTCCCCAAAACGTTGAAGTATTAGAAAAAGGCCTTTACTTAAAAAGGCATAATTATTAATAAAAGGGAATAAAAAGATATAGGATTTAAAATAAAATTATTTTTAAAAAAATTAGGTCATTTGAAATTAAACTAAATAAAGACAACACTAGGTAAAAAAAAAAAAAAAAAAAAAAAATTAATTACAATTATTATATACATACTTATAGAAGTACACACATACATACATATATATACACACACAATTCTACGAATAAGAATACATATATACATACACATACACACACATACATTCAATTTATTACACACTTATATACATATACATGCGCATACACACATATATATGTGCGTACACACCTATATACAAAAATTTCTATACACATAATATACATGTGTACACATACATGCACACATATACACACACACACACACACACACACACACACACACACACACACACACACACACATATATATATATATATATATATATATATTCCATATGCACTCACACACATACATATTAATGAATATTATGAAAAGGAGCATTTAAATAGCTAAAAAAATTTTTTTCTCCAAAATTACATATAGCCCACATACATAAATACATATATGCATATATATACATATATATACAAATATGCACATCCACACACAAACATACACATATACATAAAAAAAAAAATTAAAATTAAAAAAAAATTTTTTTTAAATATTAAAAAAATTATAGAAAAATTTAGAATTTAAAAATTAAAAATTAGAAGTTAAAATCCGCCCTATGGCGGCACTTGTTTATAAATTCCCTCCTAAAGTTCAAAAGTAAGTCCTGATGAGTATACTTCAAAATCAGAATCTTCTCCAATAAACACAGACGACACCTATCACGGAAACTTTTAGGAGTACAAGCTGAGCCTATTAATTTCCAGCTGATTATAGGGTCCTGCCCTTCCTCCTTCATTTCCCAGAACCTACGTGATAGTGCCGTCTGGAATCTCTGTTTAGGGTTCGAAAACGAGTACCTGTGATTATAAAGCCTCTGTTTGAAAGAGCCCGCGGACATGCCAATATAGGTCCGGTAATTGTCCTTGTTATTAGATGGAGAAATGCGGGCTTCATAAATTACATGGGTGGATTTACATTTGCCTTGCACCTGGCAGGCATCCACCGAATAACAATTGCATTTGTCGACAATTCCGGATTTAGCTTCCGTATTATTTAGGTTCATTAAAATTTGTTTATTGTGGGAATTAATTATATTATCTATATTTGAGGTGCAAGAATAACTAATTTTTAGGGTGAATCTATTAAAAATTTTATTTAAGGGATTGTTATTATTATTAAAATGTTTATCGATTAATCTGAGAAAATACTTACCAATATTTATATTAGTTAGCTTACAGTAAGGAGGGTTAAACCAAATTATCTTCCTTTTTCTACATCTTCGGGTGTTTTTAGTTTTTGATGATTCTGGGTTTATAGCAGGCTTATCATACTTTAACTTATTAACAAAACCGCTTTTCTGAAGGGCCTTATCGTAAATTTCTTTGCTTGCGTTGAAAATTTTTATATTGGAAGATAATTGGTTAAACCTATTATTTAATATCATGGGTATTTGTTTTATAATATTCTTGGGGTGGTTGGATAAACTATTTATATAGGTGGGAGAACTATTTTCTTTGAGAAAGGGTTGGTAGGAACCATCATTTAAGTTATATATATATATATATATATATATATATATATATATATATATATATATATACATATATATATATATATATATAACTATTTTCTTTGAGAAAGGGTTGGTAGGAACCATCATTTAAGTTAAATATATATATATATATATATATATATATATATAAGGAGGTGAAAGAACAGATAGATCAAAACCTACTTTTCATGTATTTACTTTTATAAAGAGTGCTCAATACAAAGTAGAACTTAGTGAAAAGCTGCTGATTTTAAGGCTCCCTAAGGGCTTCTATAATTCAGTACTACTGAATTATAGAAATGAATTGACGGTTTTATGAAAACATGGAAAATATTTTTCTCTAAAATTTAATTAATTACAGTTAATCATTTATAACTTATGCCCCAATATAACTTAAAAATTAAAAACTATTTTACTAAAATAAAATTAACAATCTACACAGTAGTTATTTTGTTTTCATGGCTATAGTGTACCTCGGTATACTATAATTATTTAATTCTAATTGTAGCCTAAACATTCTGGTTCCTTTAACTCATGAGGTAATATATAACCGAATTTTTAAAAAAAATACAGAAATCTAACCTGCTGTTAAAGATTGTTCCCTACCCATTTGAATAGTGTATCGTCCCACTATATGTCTTACTCAGACAAGGTTGAAAAGTGTCATGCCATAATGTCCGGCTACAGTGTACACTGTTGCTTTTTGGGACCCAAATTTTCAACTTTATAGTTCAACCTAATTCTAATATATAATTAAACAAGCATATTCTCCAAGTAACACTCCCTAATTTTATAAATAACCATAAATTTGTCTTGTGTTTTCTGAATCGGTCATTTTTACCATTTATTTTAAAATATTACCTAAAGAAGAAAAATATTGTTCTGAAACATGAAAACTTTAGTGTGTTGATACAGTGCTTTTGTGGACCATTGTAATAACAAAATTACAATATATATATATATATATATATATATATATATATATATATATATATATATATATATATATGTTCCTTTTCGCTTACAAGTGGTTGTAGATCAGAAGGCAGCTTGGTACATTTTAACCTCTCAACATTCCATCATAAAAAGTGGATGAGTATTAAATTTTCGAAACAGGGCTCTCATTGGCCCATCTATTGACCAATCAGAGGTCTCTTTATGAGCTAGTAACAGTAATGCTGTGAAAGAAAATTCTAGATTGGCTATTTCCTTTATTTTATGTCATTATTTTAACGCAATTTTTCTCTTTGTTAATATTTTGCTTACAGAAAATATCTTTCCTGTTTCAATGCACCTTCAGATCTTGGCATTTCATTTTGTGACCATTTTTATAAATGTTCATACTTGCTTGATTTTGGTACATCTATATAGATAGATATGAATTGAATGAGATAGATAGATAGATAGATAGATAGATAGATAGATAGATAGATAGATAGATAGATAGATATGAATGATTGAACAGACTGAGATAGATAGATATGAACAGACTGAGATAGATAGATATGAACAGACTGAGATAGATAGATAGATAGATAGATAGATAGATAGATAGATAGATAGATAGATAGATGAATTGAATGACATATGTAGATAATAGAATGAGATAGATAGATATGGCTTGAATGAGATAGATAGATAGATAGATAGATAGATAGATAGATAGATAGATAGATAGATAGATAGATAGATAGATAGATTATATCAAGCTAAAATGAATTATAGCCACTGGTTGGCTTGTTCATTTTTACTTTTTGGCTCATCAGGTTATGAATGCCACGATTATAGAAATGGCATATGCAGGAGTTCCTATTAAATAGACAAATCTTAGGCCACAAGTATTACAGCCAAATTATTAGACAAATTATTATTTGGTTTCATGAATGGGACAAAAACATCTCATTTTAATTCAATTTTATATGCAGGAATGATCCCACCTTCAATTTTGTCTCACTATCTATTGTTACTCCCGTACTTTTAACACTTTTATAGTTTTTTTTTTTTTTCATGTAGTGTTGTTCAATTTGCAATTATTATCTTTAACCAGGGTCATTTTCTAATAATAGATGTGCATTGTGGTGCAGCAGTTATTGACTCGGAACAAGAAATTGGGGAGCCGAGTTAAAATTCCAGTTGAATTCCTTGCATTCACTTATGCACAAATACCATTGGGAAAGGTATTAATCCGTCTTTTTCCCTCCAGTTATGAGTTAAATAATAGGACAGATTGGGTTCTGTAGCCTTGGTTGGCAACCAGTCTACCACAGAAAGCAATGGCAACTTCTTGCCGGATAACCTTCTGGCCATTCAGACATGAACACCCAAAGCGTGTATTACATATTCATGAGAAACAGTATTCAGAAGTTAAGGCTATCAAGATCTCGTAGTAGTCCTTGCAAGAATGAGTTTATGTGTACGTAGGCAGGAACATATGTATGTATGTATGTATGTATGTATGTATGTATGAGCGTTTATTGTTGGGTAGGCTAGTCTTTGAAGTTATCGCTTAGGGTGAATGGTGAAAAGGAAGGATGTGAGAGATGAGAGAGAAAGAAGAGACAATAATACCTATCGTTTGACGTTTGTCAAGGAACGTGTTAATTACGCCTGTCATATTATCTCTCTGACGACGTTCAAACTTGGCCTGTTGTTTATTTCGTTTGGAAATTCACTCCTGGTTGTGATTCTGGCCTTTCTATTTTGTTTTTAGATGTTTCCTAGTTATCTGTTGGCCGAAAAACATTTCGCAACGAAGTGTAAAATTTTGAGTTTTGCTAAGCAAAGGTTTTGTAATTCGAGAAAATTCGTTTATTTCTAACAAAATCAATGAGTCAGTACTTAGCGTTTTAATCTAGATCTTGTTTTGCTCACCACAGGGGATTTAAATATCTACACATCGGTTTATTTATAAAATCAGCCTTGCGGTCTTTTATTGAAACGAATGCTTTTATTTCACAAATTAGCTCATCCCTGTGGTTAATTTTTAATTTGATAATTGGAGTAGATAGACTAAACTATCGTCCAGTTCACATTCCACCCACGTCCATTGAACAGGTGAAGAGACTCATCCCTTGTTTCCTGTTTAGGATGTGGTTTCCGGTTTTTCTCTTTTCTCTTTTCCAATCTTTTCACTCTTACGTAGCCCCCTGCGCATCAGTGGCGTTTTTGCCTTGCTTGGGGTGATATGATTAAAAAAAAAAAACAAAAAAAAAACAAGATATTCAGCACCTGCCTTTACTTCACACGCGCGCGCGCACACACACACACACACACACATGCCCACGCATAAAATTTGATTTGCTCTATTTAAAATATTTTTAACATAAAAAAATCGAATGACGACAATTACTAATGTATAACAACATTAGATTTAGTTTATTCTTTTCAACTTTTAAAATTTTCAACTTTTGCTTTTATTCCAGATTTCGTCTGTAGCTGAAAAGTGAGAAAGAAAAAGTGTAACAAATTGTTCAACATGCCGTATCTTAACAAGAAAAGCAGTACGCGGTGCGGCCCATCAGGGCGTGGTGGTGTACTTATTCCTTTAGAGCCCCTAAAGGAGGGTCACAGGATCGATCCGCAGGAACGTTTTTTCTTGGACGCTGCAGAGAAAGGCGACAAGCACACAATGATTCGTTGTTTACAAGGACCGAACCCAGTCAATGTCAATTGTACCAATATGTTGGGTCGATCAGCGATTCAAATAGCTGTTGATAACGAAAACACCGAAATCGTTGAATTACTTTTGAAGCAAGAAGGCGTCAAAATAGGCGATGCAGTTTTGTACGCGATCCGTGAGGGAGTCTACAAAATTGTAGAAATGCTGATAGATCATCCGAGCGTTACTAGAGGAATGCTGGGTTCCGATTGGTCTAAAACAAAGCATGGAAATGAAGAAAGTTCTGACTATTCTCCTGATATATCCCCCGTGATACTTGCTGCTCACTGTAACCAATTTGAAATTCTTCAGTTACTCTTGCTGCGGGGAGCAACGATCGAGAGACCTCACGAGCTCTCGTGTTCCTGCAAAAAGTGCCAAGAACAAGTACACGAAGACAGTCTCAGGCATTCATTACTGAGAATCCACACATACAAAGCCTTAGCAAGCCCTGCGTGGATATCTCTAACGAGTCCAGATCCTATTTTATCAGCTTTCAAGTTGTCGTGGGATCTGGCAAAGAAAGGGTTAAAAGAAAACGAGTTCAAAGACCTATACTTCGATCTGGCAATGCAATGCAAGCGATTTGCGTGCGATTTGCTTGACCAATGTCGTAGTAGCGAAGAAGTTATTGCGGTGCTAAATAAAGATTCTTCATCATCAGATGATGAAGACGAACCAAATTCAAGTGGGGAGAAGCTGACGCTAGCAAGATTAAAGTTGGCTTTGAAATATGAACAAAAGCAGGTAAGTGAAAATATTCTTTCTTCAAATCTATTTGATCGCCTATTTAGCTAGTAGTAGCATTTATTGACCAATACAAAACAAAAGAGCTGCTCAATAGATAGGATTATTGAATGAGATTGTTTGAGCTTAAGAAAAGCTGTAGTGGATCGGAAATTAATAATTAAAATCAACCTTCTTCTTCACTTTTATAAAAATTCACAATTACGTGTAAAATCCTGGTTCCCCCCAACCCAAAAAATAGGATTGACCACGTACTAACAGAAAAAGTCAAAACCAGATTTCGCAAGTAGGTGTTTAACTGATTTTCTGACCAATGGAAGCGACTTGCAAGACCAAAATGGACTTCGCGAGTCAGTGCGAAAAATTGAGATTACAATAAAAGGACTTCGATCAGCGTCAGTCAGTCAGTCAGTCAGTCAGATGGCAGCAGCGAGAGACACAGCTAAAGTGTAACGAGAGAAGCTTTAAGTCAACTCGAACATTCGTCCCCTTTCTCTTTCCTTCTCATGTGCTGATTCATTCTACTTCTTCTGCATCCAAAGACATTCCTACGAAACAAACGCTCACACATACATACGTACGTACGCATATACTGTCAACAAATTACTACTACGAACATTTTCTACAAACTCTTGATTCCTTAACTTTCTCATTGAACATCAATTTCCACTAATTCTTGTTATTCTTTTCTTTTAATAAATTTCTATTTTAACATGAAAAATGTATATTTTATTCTTACATTATTCCACATTATTCCACACAATTCTACACATTCCAACAATGCCGACAACCAACCTTCTAATGAAAACCTTCTGATAATTCTGATGAAGATATTCTGCATAAAACTTGTAAGCAGTAAGGAGTTTCGTTATGTATGACACAAGGCCGAATTAAATGAACATTAACTATCTCCCTACGGCTACAGAGCAAGTAAAACTTAAGTTTATGAGAATATATAGGAAAAATAATAGTTAACCCTAGACTTGAACAGGTTAAAATTGTGGTGATTCGGGAAGCATCATCTCGAGAGTCATAGAGTCTGTTTCCCAAAGGAACGCTAGAGGTTCTTCAAAGCAGCGGGGGAAGCTCTCCAAATGGAGTCTTCTTATTACTAACGCAATACAAAGGCATGAAACGTCCTAGTGTAAGTGGCATGTTTTGTCTTGAAGTTCCGAACTGATGGAATTATGGAATGTCGTTTGTGAACACATTTTCCATGACAATAGCGAGACGTCTATAACGTTTCACATATAGGAAATGGATTTGAGGAAGAAATAATGTATCATTTACAAGACCGCATAGACTCTATCAAGACTAGGGAGCGAGAAAAATGGCAGCTCTATATGACATCTGTACTTTATATTTTATCTGCTCTGGCACTTGTAAAGAGAGTAAAATAAAATAGAGTAAAATAAATTAAAATAAAATAAAATAAAATAAAATAGAGTAAAATAAATTAAAATAAAATAAAATAAAATAAAATAGAGTAAAATAAATTAAAATAAAATAAAATAAAATAAAATAAATTAAAATAATTAAAATAAAATAAAATAAAATAAAATAGAGTAAAATAAATTAAAATAAAATAAAATAAAATAAAATAGAGTAAAATAAATTAAAATAAAATAAAATAAAATAAAATAAAATAAAATAAATTAAAATAAAATAAAATAAAATAGAGTAAAATAAATTAAAATAAAATAAAATAAAATGTAAAATGAAGGAGTAAAATAAATTAAAATAAAATAAAATAAAATAAGTGAAATAAATTAAAATAAAATAAAATAAAATAAAATAGAGTAAAATAAATTAAAATAAAATAAAATAAAGTAAAATAGAGTAAAATAAATTAAAATAAAATAAAATAAAATAAATTAAAATAAATTAAAATAAAATAAAATAAAATAGAGTAAAATAAATTAAAATAAAATAAAATAAAATAGAGTAAAATAATTAAAATAAAATAAAATAAAATAGGTAAAATAAATTATAAAATAAATAAAATAAAATAAGAGTAAAAATAAATTAAAATAAAATAAAATAAAATAGAGTAAAATAAATTAAAATAAAATAAAATAAAATAAAATAGAGTAAAATAAATTAAAATAAAATAAAATAAAATGATACAAAATAAATTCACAAATAAAATAAAATAAAATAGAGTAAAATAAATTAAAATAGAAATAGAAATAAAATAAGATAAAATAAATTAAAATAAAATATAAAAAATAAAAATAGAGTAAAATAAATTAAAATAAAATAAAATAAAATAAAATAGAGTAAAATAAATTAAAATAAAAATAAAATAAAATAAAATGCAAATGCAAATAAATTAAAATAAAATAAATAAAATAGAGTAAAATAAATTAGAATAAAATAAAATAAAATAAAGGTAAAATAAATTAAAATAAAATAAAATACAAAATATAATTAAAATAAAATTAAAATAAAATAAAATAAAATAGAGTAAAATAAATTAAAATAAAATAAAATAAAATAAAATAGAGTAAAATAGAATTAAAATAAAATAAAATAAAATAAATAAAATAGAGTAAAATAAATTAAAATAAAATAAAATAAATAAAAATTGAAATAAATTAAAATAAAATAAAATAAAATAGAGTAAAATAAATTAAAAAAATAAAATAAAATGAAAACTAAATAGAGTAAAATAGAACTGAGCTAAAATAAAATAAAATAGAGTAAAATAAATTAAAATAAATAAAATAAAATAGAGTAAAATAAATTAAAATAAAATAAA
>JBBBDQ010002951.1:55000-132500 GCA_037127315.1 Ascarosepion bandense | reverse complement strand
TATGTGGGCTATATGTAATTTTGAAAAAATTTTTTTAGCTATTTAAATGCTCCTTTTCATAATATTCATTAATATGTATGTGTGTGAGTGCATATGGAATATGTATATATATATATATATATATATATGTGTGTGTGTGTGTGTGTGTGTGTGTGTGTGTGTGCGTGTGTGTGTGTGTATATGTGTGCATGCATGTGTACACATGTATATTATGTGTATATGAATTTTTTGTATATAGGTGTGTACACACATATATATGTGTGTATGCGCATGTATATGTATATAAGTGTGTAATAAATTGAATGTATGTGTGTTTATGTGTATGTATATATGTATTCTTATTCGTAGAATTGTGTGTGTATATATATGTATGTATGTGTGTACTTCTATAGGTATGTATATAATAATTGTAATTAATTTTTTTTTTTTTACCTAGTGTTGTCTTTATTTAGTTTAATTTCAAATGACCTAATTTTTTAAAAAATAATTTTATTTTAAATCCTATATCTGTTTATTCCCTTTTATTAATAATTATGCCTTTTTAAGTAAAGGCCTTTTTCTAATACTTCAACGTTTTGGGGAAATTAGGTTTTTGAATTTGTCCAGCGTCTGTAATATTTAACAAAATGTTTTTCTTTAGTTTCTTTCTTTTTCCCTCCCTTCCTTCTTTTATCTCTCTTACCACCTTTTTTCCGTGTTGCTTAAACTTACGTCGATTTAACACGGCTGTCTGTTAATTTTTAGTTACATTCTCCCTTTTTTTTGCGAACCCAGACGATGTCAATTTTTTTTCTTTTCTTATTTATTTGATTTTATTCTATCTTTTTCTTTTTCTTTTTCGTTTTCTTTTTCTTTTTCTTTCCCTTTTTTTTTATTTTTATTTTATTTTATTATTTATTTTTTAATTTCTTTGCAATCTATTTAAAAAGGAAAAGTAGACTTTTTTTCTCCAGTTTCTGAAAGGTTTTTTCTGTTGCTGAGGTGATGTGTCGTCCCCCGTGGGGATCTTCATATCGAAATGGCCATTCAACATCTTTGAATTAATCCTTTTTTAATATATATATATATATATATATATATATATTTGCTCTGTAATATTTTATTACATGGAGCTCTCTTCCTGTATCATTTTTTAATATTAAAATAAATTTTTAATATTAATTAGGATCGGGTTTTTTGGAATTTACCTTCCTGCTTTTTTCCCTTGGATTGAAGTATCTGAATTAAAATATGTATATATATATATATATATATATATATATATATATATCCAGTGTATATATATATATATATATATATATATATATATATATATATCAATTAAGTTTTTTTTTACAAATATAAGTAATGTCTTTGAAAACTGACGTACTTTATTAAAGCAAATAGACAAAACGCATTGTTAAATAAAAGTTTATCTTCATTTATATTGTTATTTTTACACATGTATTTTATCTACATTTGAATTTTTACATTATCTATCAATCTATCTTTCTGGAAACATCGTTGTGGTGTAATGGTTAACAAATTTGAATCACTAGAACCTATTACTGAGCAGTGAATTTGATCCTCAGACTTTCTACCTTGTGCCACATCTAATCGACACTTAAAAAAATCATCTATCTATATGTGGGTGCATCAGTTCGTATCGATATTTCCATTTCGTTCTTTATATCTCTGCTGTTTCATTTGATTTTTATAAATGGTGTAACATTTGATATTTTTCTCACTATATATATATGTTTTAATCATTTCACTTCAAGCAAGGCAGTTTTACTGCCACTGTTGCGTAGGGGGTTCAGTTAAGTGCCATACGTGATACACGCTTTGGGCGATCATGTCTCGAAAGAGACATGACTGACTGGGCAGAAGATTATCCCGCAGTAGGTTGCCATTGCTTTCTGCGGTAGACTGGTTGCCGACCAAGGCTATAGAACCCAATCGGGTTAATACGGATTAATACCTTTCCCAAGGGTATTTGCACGTAAGTGAATACACTGGATTCAACTGGAATTCGAACTCGGCTCCCCGACTTCTCGTTCCGAGCCGATATCCACTGCACCACAACGCACATCCTCCGTAGGGGGTTACATAGCGGAAAGTGATGAGAAAGAGGGGTAGGTAATAGGGGATGTCAGGAGGAGGATAATAGACTGATAAGAATACTGGTGTAATGGAGATGGAGTGGATGAAAAAAAGAGCTTGAGAGAAAGGATGCGAGTTAGTGAAATAGGAAATATCTATTGACCATACATTTAAATTCCTGGAGATTGTAGCTGTCGGGGAAGAAAGTAAACGGAAGGGAATTCCACAAGCGGGAAGTGCGAGAAAAGAAGCTATTAGAATAGAAATTGCTTGTTACATTTTATCGGTTTCACTGTAAAAGGGGGGACCTAGTTGCTAGTCTAGTAGCTCGTGTAAATTCATACATAGAGGGCACCAGTAAGCTAAGTTCACCGGAGGAAAAGCCGTTAAAATATTTGTAGAAGAGACACAGGGAAGTCACGTCACGCCGTTGAGAAAGCGACTGCAGCCGAGCTGACAAGTCGGTATCGATCACATTACAGATTCTGCACTGGATTTTGTCAAGAACCTCGGGGTGAATACCAGGGGCACCCGACCAGACGTGGCAGCAGTATTTAATACATGGGCGGATGGTAGATTTATATGTGTGCAAGATGGATTCAGGTGGGAAAAACTTTCTGACCTTGCACAATAAACCGACCTTCTTAGCAGCAGATTTAGCTACAGATTCGATATAGTCATTCCACTTGAGGTCTGCTGAGTTAGACTAAGGAGGCGTAGTGTTTTGCTCCCAGGGAGGCTAGCCTGATCCATGCTAATGGGGGGGGGGTAGGAGCGCTTGTCTATGATGGTTAATAGACAGCACCTTCGTTTTGGAAGCATTAAAATTTACAATGACAAGTTAATGTCCCAAGTTGATCTTAAATGACTAACTCTTGATTACATAGGATTGTAGTGTATAGAACAACCAGTATTGCTTATCTAATAGAAAATCCTATGTTATTGTAGATTTCTGCGTTAAAAATTGGACGTTTTGTTTTTACTCTATACAATTTGTACAATAGCCAGAATATCGAATCATTACACAATAATTATTGTTTAGGCACAAATAAATAGAGTAACTGTCTGTTCATAGCAACAAAAGCTTTATTGTGACATTTCACAGAGAATAAAAGTAGTAAACAACAAGCAATATCAGACATTCTTCCTTTAAAAATCTGTGAACTATCTCTTGAGAGACTTGAAGAGCCATGATATATTGTGAGCAGTAGCAGACACGGATTTAGAATAGAAGATGCTATCGACACAAAACAATGTGTAGGTACTTATAAACTACTTTTTTTTAGTTTAATCTTAAGACTGTCGCAGTTGAATCTCTTTTTCGCATTGAGTAAATGCAACACAATTATTGGAAAGTGGGGTAGCAGGTAAGTTTGCTCAAATCTCAAATGACAACCACTGCTCAGGTTACACGTTCAAATTACGATACGGAAGAAGTATAGTAAACTCCATTTATTGTTTGATATTTAATGATTTGTTTATATCAAGAAAGAGTAAGAGAGAAAAGAAAGCTTGTCTTTGTCATATGTGATAATACACCAGTTTTTGAGAAACAAATACACAACTTCAGGTTATATATATGTATATCCAGAATCATTAGAGGCCAAAAGTTGACATAAAAAAAGGAAAATTATATAGTTTAACCCTCGCCCCCGTTCTGTAAACTATCAACTATTAATAATGGTAAGATCTTTCTTAAATTAATAAGTAAACATTTTCATGGAGATAATCCCCTGAGTAAGATATTCAATAGGAAAACTATCAAGATTAGTTACTCGTGTACCAATAATATGTATTATTTGCTCTCACAATAACCAAATCCTGAAGAAGTGTAGGGAATCCAATACAGAAAACGGAATGAAACCTCCCTGTAACTGTAGATCTAGAAAAAACTGTCCGGTTGAGGGTAAGTGTAGATCGGGAAATGTAATCTATCAAGCCACCATCTACCCTAAGGAAAATAAAGAGAGATGTGATGTTTATATCGAAATTTTCACGGGAATTTGGAAACAAAGGCTTTATGCCCACAGGCACTCCTTCACGAACCTTAGTTTAAGATACCAAACAGCCTTTCTAGAAAATACTGAGAATTAAAAAAAGTAACTTAGATCCCCAGATAAAATGGAAACTCAGAGGCAAAGCTACGACCCCTAATAGCTTTTTTTTCTTTTGTTTTTTTTTTAATCATATCACCCCAAGCAAGGCGATAACACCACTGATGCGCAAGGGGCTACGTAAGAGTAAAAAGATTGGAAAAGAGAAAGCCGGAAACCACATCCTAACCAGGAAACAAAGGATGAGCCTCTTCACCTGTTCAACAGACGTGGGTGGAGTGCCAAACTGGGCGATAGTTTAGCCTATCTACTCCAATTGAAAAAAAAAAAAAGAGTGAAAAGATTGGAAAAGAGAAAGCCGGAAACCACATCCTAAACAGGGAACAAGGGATGAGCCTCTACACCTGTTCAATAGACGTGGGTTAAGAGATAAGTGTAATCTATGTTTGACAGAAGAATTAAAATTTTAACATTTCAAGACCAAAATATATTCCCGAACAAACGAACGGAGATCATAAGTATGTGTCACCATAGGAATAAGTATAGATTACAATAATTATCCAATTCCCCCAATTAGTGCTCCTCGCCAATTTTTTAAAAAATTTGGCCAAGCAGTTACTTCCCCACTATCTACCACTACTAACCCATGGGTCAGGCCACACACCTTCCACTACCAAGGAGAAATTACTACTAAATTCCTTCCCCCAGCCCAACCCAATGAAAACCAATACATCGCAACCCTTTCCTTTACCTAAGCTAAACCCTGGGCTTAGAATTTCTACTCATTCTCTGTTTATAAGGGATCGAACAGTGCATGCCTTAAAATGACATGTTGAAAATGGCAATTTCCCCACTAAGTTTTATCTGAATTTACAGATTATATATATATATATATATATATATATATATATATATATAGTGGAGAGGTTTGTCACTTAATCGAACAGAGACATCACAATGCCTTCATGAAACTTCGGTGTCAACATAACTCTGCTCAGTTAAGTGACAAACTTCTCCACATTAATCCTATCAACGCTCTATCTCTACCTCAAGTCTTTATGACAAAAAAAAACCCTGCTTACCAAAAATGCCTTTCTATCATTAAACCACTGAAAATAAACAGCAATCTTGGCACTTATCACCATCACAATTTAACACACACACACACACACACACACACACACACACACACACACACACACACACACACACACACACATATATATATATATATATATATATATATATATATATATAACAAACTTATACATTTTAATTCAATTAATGCGCTATCTTGATATCAAGCACTTTATAACAAAAAGCCTACTTACCAAAAATGTCTTTCTACAAATCTAATATAACAATCTGACCCCACCCGAGGAAGGCTGATGCAAGCGGGGGCGTTTCCGGTCGTTGAAAGGAACGGATGTTTGTTTGACCTTATTTCCGGCAGTAGCGGAAATGGCTACAGAGGCAAACAGAACAGGTGTCTCTGAGAATTACGTAGGCCTGCGTGGGCGAGGCAAAACCGGAAGAAAAAGTCCCGGTTTTGGAGATTATAAAAAGACCTCGGCGCACGGATTCACCAGTAGTAGACAGACCAGAGTAGCAGTAGAGAGAGAGAGAGACACAACAGATACGACGACACTCCCGTCAACCCTTAGAAGCGCGCTCTCTCACTCTCTGTTCCCTAGGCTACACGGTTCATCGTCATTAATAAAAATATAACTTATATTTTTATATATATGCGTGTTTGTTGTTTGTCGATATACAACACAAGTACACCACTGAAAAAACAGTAATTTTGGCACTTATCGCCATCACAATTTAACACTATATGCATGCGTTATATATCTAACACTCTTGCCGTTAAGATTGCAAGAAGAAATCATGTATTCCCCAAAATATAACCTTTTTTGCAAATTTAAAGTGAATCTTTTTTTGATTAGTTAAATTGAACAGACACATAATTTCTCTGTCTTCCCACATCCATAAATAACAAACGTATTTTTTCTTATATTCAAATGAAAATCATTTTTCACAACAATGAAATAACATTGCCTGATAACAAGGTAAAATCTCGAAACATAGAAATTTCAGTGTCGCAATGTAAAATATATTAATTTTAATTAAAAAAACAAAAAACAAATTTAATCATATTATGCTCTACAATGATATAAAATGACATGTTGAAAATGGCTATTTCCCCACTAAGTTTTATATATATCTGAGCTCTAGGACCATGGATTAGTTTTAAAGCTTTCATTACACCCGAGCAATGCCGGGCTGTACTGCTAGTATATATATATAATGAAAATATATATGTAATGAAAGCTTTAAAACTAATCCATGGTCCTAGAGCTCAGACTCTTTGGATGTTGGTACGAAAAACGTAGGTTGTTGAAATGTTGATCTAGAAGCCGTAGAACTTACTAAAATGAATGGATGTAAGTCAAATTTTGCTTTCCGGTATCGATGTCAAATAATGTTTCCGTCGCAAAGTGAATTTGGAAGACTAAATAAGTCCTCTGAGTAAATGGTTTCATGGCTGAGACTAAGAACTACAATTATACCTACTTAGAGCAAAATCCGAAGCAAAAACCAAAATAAAGGGGTTGAAAACCAAATTCTGATCAGTATCGACTGCCAATATTGGAGTCAAATAAGTCATCCAAGGATAAACTAACCTAAGTAAGTCCATGAAAACTTATCATACCCATCAGGAGTAAAATTGAAGAAATTGACCCTTCCGATGGCTGAATATCGGTTTTTACAGCAGATTCGATAGAATATCGGGGGTATTGATTTCTGATAGCGGAGAAAATGAGTCGTCTTAGAAGATCTACGAATGTTTTAGACTAAAAACTATAAAATTATCAAGTTAGAGCAAATTCTGCAGCAAGAACCACGATAAAAGGGCTGAAATCCTGATCTTGATCAGACCTGATCGGATATCGCGATATCAATTTCCAATATTAGGGGAAAATTGGAAAAAATAGGTAACCCATGACCTGACCGGAAGCTTAAAAACTATTTGTGTGAAAGTTGGTGAGAATCGGATAAAAATTGTAGATTTGTATAAAGGACATACATACATACATACAGACAGACAGACAGACAGACAGACAGACAGACAGACAGACACATGCAAACAGGTATCTTGCCTTTTATATATATATATAAATATATATTTTTATTTTTTTTATTTTTTTTTGTTTTTACCTAATATCTTTATGGATTAAATCAAATTTTCTTAACACTTCAAATAGATCTTTGCTTCTCTGCTTCCTTCTATCCGTCTTTTGCTGTCAATATCTCCTGTACCGTATGGGACGGCAAAGTTATTTGACATTTGCTTTCCTCCTTATCTATAACAACAATAAGGACGGTTTTGCTTGTTTCCATGACATATTCTGTTTGGATCAAGAAATTTCATATCTTGTGACAGGCATTTACCCTCACTACCATTGGTTGATATTTCTACCATATCTCTTTCACATCTAAGTCAAAATTACAGTATAATTCTAATTGGATTCTCTTACTAGTTCAAGCATGTTTTACTCCTGTAATAAAACTTGACTATAATTCTATTCAGCTCTTCAGACAGCATTCTTCTTCTCACACATGAAGTAGGAGGGTAACGACCTGATCACAACAATTTCAATTTTTCAATAAAGCCATCATATGGATGGTTCCAACTCAATGAATATTTCCAGCATTAGCAACTGACACGGGAAATCAAGTGACGGCAAGTCTCCTCAATACTCCAGCCCTCTTCTTAGTATTCTAGCTGTTTTCAATATTGCCATCATCTGGATGGTTCCATCTCTTTGAATGTTCCCACCATTAGGTACGGGTGCCTTACACGGGAGATTAAGTGACAGCAAGTCTCCTGAATACTCCAGCACTCTTCTTAGTATTCTAGCTGTTTTCAATATTGCCATCATCTGGATGGTTCCATCTCTTTGAATGTTCCCACCATTAGTAACTGGTGCCTTACACGGGAGATTAAGTGACAGCAAGTCTCCTGAATACTCCAGCCCTCTTCTTAGTATTCTAGCTGTTTTCAATAATGCCATCATCTGGATGGTTCCATCTCTTTGAATGTTCCCACCATTAGTAACAGGTGCCTTACACAGGAGATTAAGTGACAGCAAGTCTCCTCAATACTCCAGCCCTCTTCTTAGTATTCTAGCTGTTTTCAATAATGCCATCATCTGGATGGTTCCATCTCTTTGAATGTTCCCACCATTAGTAACAGGTGCCTTACACAGGAGATTAAGTGACAGCAAGTCTCCTCAATACTCCAGCACTCTTCTTAGTATTCTAGCTGTTTTCAATATTGCCATCATCTGGATGGTTCCATCTCTTTGAATGTTCCCACCATTAGGTACGGGTGCCTTACACGGGAGATTAAGTGACAGCAAGTCTCCTGAATACTCCAGCACTCTTCTTAGTATTCTAGCTGTTTTCAATATTGCCATCATCTGGATGGTTCCATCTCTTTGAATGTTCCCACCATTAGTAACTGGTGCCTTACACGGGAGATTAAGTGACAGCAAGTCTCCTCAATACTCCAGCCCTCTTCTTAGTATTCTAGCTGTTTTCAATAATGCCATCATCTGGATGGTTCCATCTCTTTGAATGTTCCCACCATTAGTAACTGGTGCCTTACACGGGAGATTAAGTGACAGCAAGTCTCCTCAATACTCCAGCACTCTTCTTAGTATTCTAGCTGTTTTCAATATTGCCATCATCTGGATGGTTCCATCTCTTTGAATGTTCCCACCATTAGGTACGGGTGCCTTACACGGGAGATTAAGTGACAGCAAGTCTCCTGAATACTCCAGCACTCTTCTTAGTATTCTAGCTGTTTTCTATAATGCCATCATCTGGATGGTTCCATCTCTTTGAATGTCCCCACTATTAGTAACAGGTGCCTTAGACGAGAGATTAAGTGACAGCAAGTCTCCTCAATACTCCAGCCCTCTTCTTAGTATTCTAGCTGTTTTCAATATTGCCATCATCTGGATGGTTCCATCTCTTTGAATGTTCCCACCATTAGTAACTGGTGCCTTACTCCAGAGTTTAATTCACAGCAACTCTCTTCAACTATAATGGGTAAACAGCGTACGTAATAAGTACCTTACACAGGAAGTCTCTGATGTATATCACGTAATAATACTAAGAAGAATGCTTAAATTTAGAATGAACTTGCTGTCACTTCCAGTATAAGGCACTAAGTAATCTTCAAGAAATTAAGATATTAAAATAAAAAATGTAAAGAAAACAATGTATTTTTCCTTTTCTTTTACTTTTCTAATGAGGAAGGAGGGCTTGTAGAATCTGATACTCACAAGTCTGATAGAGGATGGAAACGAAAAGGAAACTAATACTTAACATCAGGAAAAGACAGTTGAAGTTCCTGAGACATGTAATGAGGAAGGAGGGCTTGGAGAATCTGATACTCACAGGTCAGATAGAATGAAAGAGATATACGGCAAATCAATGCAAAACATACTTGATGGGTATGAGCAAATTAATGGTAGAGCGGGGTTTGTGTCGGGCAACAGGGGAAAGCGTAATAAGTGTCACAAGGGATAGGGAGATGCGGCTGGCCATGATTCCGTAAGTCTTAAAGAGACACGGTACATAGAAGAAAAATAATCAGGGTGAGCGCAAATGGAAAGCCCACATTTAGAAATAGCGCACCTGAGTCACCCACATTTGGCACGATCGCAATGGTTAGCCCAACTGGAGTGCGATGAATGGATCTTGCCCTGGGAGAAATAATATTTTCACCATCACTAATAATTATTCTTACAACAATAGAAATATTCGCGACATAAAATGGCAACCCCACAATAACATTTATAATGGTTTGCAAAAATATATTCGTAATCCAAGCTTGACAACAGTTCAGTCAGTAAAGTGCCATACATGATACACGCTTTTGGCGATCATGTCTCCAAAGAGACATGACTGACTGGGCAGAAGATTATCCCGCAGTAGGTTGCCATTGCTTTCTGCAAAAGACTGGTTTCCGACCAAGGCTATAGAACCCAATCTAGCCTGTTATTTGACTCATAGCTACAGGGAAAAGAAATGTATTTTATTATTATGTATTAATTAGTGAGGGGTCGGTTTCGTATTGTTATGAAGTAATAAACTGATCCCCCACTTTGTGACCAGTAGAAGCTTTAATCATTATTCCAACTATTATATTCAGTCAGTCAGTTAAGTGCCATACGTGTTACACGCTTTAGGCGATCATGTCTCGAAAGAGACATGACTGACTGGGCAGAATATTATCCTGCAGTAGGTTGCCATTGCTTTCTGCAAAAGATTGGTTTCCGACCAAGGTTATAGAACCCAATCTGTCCTGTTATTTGACTTACAGCTGGAGAAGAAGAGATGTATTATATTATTAAGTAGTAATTTTTTTTAAAATCATATCACCCGAGCAAGGCGGTAACGCCACTGATGCGCAGGGGGGTACGTAAGAGTGAAAAGATTGGAAAAGAGAAAAAAACCGGAAACCACATCCTAAGCAGGAAACAAGGGATGAGCCTCTTTACCTGTTCAATAGACGTGGGTGGAGTGTGAACCGGGCGATAGTTTAGTCGATCTACTCCAATTGAAAAAAAAAAAAAGAAAAGAGTGAGTAGATTGGAAAAGAGAAAGCCGGAAACCACATCCTAAACAGGGAACAAGGGATGAGCCTCTTCACCTGTTCAATAGACGTGGGTGGAGTGTGAACCGGCGATAGTTCAGTCTATCTACTCCAATTGAGAAAAAAAAAAAAAGAAAAGAGTGAGTAGATTGGAAAAGAGAAAACCAGAAACCGCATCCTAAACAGGAAACAAGGGATGAGCCTCTTCACCTGTTCAATAGACGTGGAGTGTGAACCGGCGATAGTTCAGTCTATCTACTCCAATTGAAAGAAATAAAAAAATAATGTAAAAAGATTGGAAAAGAGAAAAACCGGAAACCACATCCCAAACAGGGAACAAGGGATGAGCCTCTTTACCTGTTCAATAGACGTGGGTGGAGTGTGAACCGGGCGATAGTTTAGTCAATCTACTCTAATTGAAAAAGAAAAAAGAAAAGCGTAAAAAGATTGGAAAAGAGAAAGCCGAAAAGCACATCCTAAACAGGAAACAAGCCTCTTCACCTGTTCAGTAGACGTGAGTGGAGTGTGAACCGGGAGATAGCTTAGTCTATCTACTCCAATTAGTGGGGGATCAGTTTATTACTTCATAACAATAGACAATTGATCCCTACTTTATGACCAGTAGAAGCCTTAATCATTATTCCAACTATTATATTCAGTCAGTCTGTTAAGTGCCATACGTGATACACGCTTTGGGCGATCATGTCTCCAAAGAGACATGACTGACTGGGCAGAAGATTATCCCGCAGTAGGTTGCCATTGCTTTCTTCGTTATATTCCCAAGAGTATTTGTGCGTAAGTGAATGTAAGGAATTCAACTGGAATTTGAACTCAGCACCCTGATTTTTCGTTCCGAGTCGATATCTTGCTTAGGCTGAAATGATTTACTAAAAAAATTTACTAAACGTAACAGAGATGCAACACGAGGCCAAAAGTATGAAATCAATTACCAAACTCACTACTCAGTCGTAATTGATGTAGCGAGACAAGATTGCTAACGATTACAACACGTAGAAACACCCCTGATTTACTAAGGAAAGCTTAGACGTGGCACAAGGCCTTAAGCATTAAACCAGTAATCGAATTCACTAGTCAATATAGTAATCGATATGGCAAAACAAACTTCCTAACCATTGTACCACGTCAAAGTGCTCTTGTTAACAATATTGATAATCATGGAATTGAACAAAAAAATCATATATCGCTAGATAATAGATCGATTAGTTGTATATTTGTTGTTCTTTTTCTTTTCTTTTTTTTTTTTTTTTTTTTTTGTAAAATGCCGTGATAATTTTAACGTTACATTAAGGTAAATTTATGTGAATCACATCAGTTACATTTTTTTTTCTTAGTTCATCTTTGCGCTGGACTCTCTGATGTTAAAGCTGAGAACAGGCATAATTCACTTTGTAAGCTTTTGGTATCGATCAATCGTTCAAGTATTATTGATTTTTTTGGAAATGCCTTCGTATATCGCTGAGTCGATATCGTTGAGTGATTTATTAAAATACTGTGTGGCAGATGCTGAAATCAACTGATATTGAATGGAGAAACGACCTCAAATTTTGAAAGAGACAGGCAGAGACAGAGACAGAGACAGGGAGACACACAGAGCTAGACAGAGAAAGAGAGAGAGAGAGAGACAGAGAGAGAGAGAGAGAGAGAGAGAGCATAACAAATAAAATGATAAAAATGTCTTATACACACAAATATACGCACTTACATGCACATATATAGGTAGCCCAGGTGGTTGCTTGCTTGTGTGTAAACACAAACAAGCACACATACACATGCACACTTGTTTTAAGACCGAGATGGTTAGCAAATTCGTCTTGCATGTCGTTTGTTTGCAGTTAAGAATTCGACAATTACTGGAGACTTTGCTATTGTTTCCTTGAGATTAATTGATAAGTAAAAGTGGATGCTGAAAATTTCTCCATCTGACTACGAATATAATTAAAAAAATTCTTATTTTGATTTTATTTTGGGAAGTGAGTCAGCTTTATATATATGCACACACACACACACACACACACACACACACACACACACACACACACACACACACACACACACAGTTAGAACCAGCATAATAAAAAATTATCCAAATGTTGGACAATTTTTGTCTTTATTTTCACCTGAAATGAAAGACAAAATACGATGTTTAAAACGGCTCATGATTAAGCATAATAGACATTCATTGTCTTTTATATGTTACGAAAATTATTTGCTGCCTCGATACACTATATATATATATATATATATATATATATATATATATATATAATTAAATTTTTGTTATTTAAAATTCATATAGTTAACATTGCGACACGGAAATTTCTATGTTTTGAGATTTTTACCTCGTCATCAGGGAATGTTAAATCTCGAAACATAGAAATCTTCACCTGGATATATATATATATATATATATATACATATATATATATATATATATACATCAGATCACACATAATAGACAATATAGAATAAGTAATTAAATCATCAGTCAGTTAAGTGCCATACGTGATACACGCTTGGGCGATCATGTCTCGAAAGAGACATGACTGACTGGGCAGAAGATTATCCCGCAGTAGGTTGCCATTGCTTTCTGCGGTAGACTGGTGGCCGACCAAGGCTATAGAACCCAGTCTGCCCTACTATTTAACCCATAACTGGAAGGAAGAGACGGATTAATACCTTTCCCAAGGGTATTTGCGCGTAAGTGAATACAATGGATTCAACTGGAATTAGAACTCGGCTCCCCGGTTTCTCGTTCCGAGCCGATATCCACTGTACCACACACGCAAAAAAGGAGGGATATATATATATACATGCCCAAAACAACACCCAGGCAGAATTAATCACACACACACATTGTTTAGGAAGGAAATCAATGCCCCATCTTTTTTGTTTTTTCTAAATTTTAAACCTTCATTGGCCGAGTTAAAATTTCAGTTGGGCTGATTGCATTCACTTACGCGACAAATACCCTTGGAAAAGTTATTAATCCATCACCTTTAGCTCTAGCTAGAAACCTCTAGCTATGGGTTAAATACAAGGACAGGTTGGGTTCTGTAGTTTTGGTTGGCAACCAGTCTACTACAGAAAGAAATGGCAACCTACTGCGAGAAAATCTTCTGCCAAGTCAGTTATGGATAAAAAGAGACATGATTGTCCAAATGTTTATCATGTATGGCACTTAACTGACTGATCTGGATAAAAGGATTGAATAACAGGACAGATTGGATTCTATAGCCTTGGGTGGCAACCAGTCTACTGCGGAAAGAAATTACAACCTACTACGGGAAAATCATCTGCCTAGTTAGACATGATCGCCCAAACGTGTATCACGTATGACACTTAACTGACTAATAGGCGATTGGCAACTGGGTCTTAATCGTTTTACTCTTGAAATTGCCAGATCGAAATCTATTCAAATAGTTTCTTCCTGTCAACTACTATCTTCAAATATTTAAATTGTAACGTTAATGGCCATTTTGTTTAATTTTTATTTATTGTTCATTTTTTTCTTCACTAAAGTTTTCTTATTTTCTATCACTCTCGGTAACCACTTGCGTCTCAGTGGCTTTATCGCCTTGCTTGGGGTGAAATTATAAAACACACACGCATGCATACAGACATTTGTGAATAGCTGTCTACTAAATACCTATTGCAGACATCTCATCTGGCATATGTGTATCTATTTAACACCCACAGAACCCGCCCTCGTGTTTCATACAACTATCATGCTTAAAAGATCTTAGCTACAATATCCAGGAGAGTATGCATAATCTGCTATGATTAGCAGTTTCAACATGGATATATAAAACATACGCACATAAATACAACATACGGACATACATAAAACATACGCACATACATACAACATACACACATACATAAAACATACATACAACATATAACATATACACAACATACGCACATACATACAACATAAACACATACATACAACATATAACATACGCACATACATACAACATGCATACATACATGCAACAAAAACATATATGCAACATACACACATACATGCAACATACGCACATACATACAACATACACACATACATACACACGCATTATTGATCAAAATTTGTTAAATTTAGCATGGTTGAAGGGAAAACTGTCAATCCTCAGACTATATTCTGATGATCACAAACAAATTAAAACTGAGTAACGAGTTCGATCTTCACTGAGTGTCATATTTTTGTTCTTGTGCCGTATCTAAGTTACTCGTAGAAAATGACCATAGTAACCGCCAGTTTTGCATCTTAAGACCGAAAGTAAGGATCGAACTCACGACTCAGTCGTAGTCATTCCAGCGAGAAAAGCCTATTAAACCATTACACCACCTCGAGGTGGGAAAACTGACGTTAAATATGGCCGAATAATCGCTGCGAAACTAAAAAATAACTAGTGAAGAGTTATATTAATAGTAAATATACATTTATTCATCAACATTTGGCGCGCGCGCGCACGCACACACACACACACACACACACACACATATATATATATATATATATATATATATATATATATATATATATATATATATTTCGACATGATGTAATATAATCGAGTAAGTCTTCCAGAAGGTTAGCATTATCTCGTGCCATGCCAAGCCAATTAATTGGTGTTTTCCCAAATGTAATCATCAGAATCTCTTAATGATAATGAGCATTATTGCTACAGAGTAATTTCAGAAAATATGATAGAGTTAAATGTTCCGTCGGAACACAGTTCAATGCGAAACATCAATTCGATTATTCCACTTTCTCACATCTGAGATATGGTACTTATACATACGTGTTTTACATTTCGAGCCTGGGTTATGTAGCAATCGGAATCTAACCGTACTGATGAGCTGTGATACAGCGAAACAGATCTGTCCGCGGATGGCAATAATTAGGCTCTCACACCCTGATTGAGCACCCCTGGAAGAAAGGTAGACTTTGAAAAACAGTAGCCACTCTAGCGTGTACGCATCGCTCATTCAGTAAAAAATGAATTGGATCACTCTAGCTATTGGGCGCGTAATATGATATGCGCTAAAAAAGACTGCCTTCTTCCACCGAACGCCCCGTTGCCCAGGGGTAGAGTCGCCGACTGACGCCGATTCGGTCGGGTTTCGAGCCTGGGTTATGTAGCAATCGGAATCTAACCGTACTGATGAACTGAGAAACAGATCTGTCTGCGGATGACAATATATATATATATATATATTGTGTGTATTTTGGCAGCATTTTTTCATTAATGCAGGTTTCATTGAATAATATAGACAAGTTTTGTCTATTAATTTTGTGTAGGATCCGTTCGTACCGTCTGATATATTTCAATTTGCCTTTTCACAAGGCTCCATTTATATTTCAAGGTGTGTTGCTGCCAAAATACACACAATTTAAATTACATGTTCCAGCAGCCCAACACACCATCACCACCTTGAAATATAAATGCTCTAATTCATTAGTGCATGAGCGATGCGTACATGCCAGGGTAGCTACTGTTTTTCAAAGTCTACCACTCTTCCAGAGTGCTCAATCAGGGTGTGATATATATATATATATATATATATATATATATATATATATATATATATATATATATATAATCCTATGTTACATTAGTGATAAGAATGGATGAAACTAATAAGGTAATTTGGAATAATTAATATTATTATAAAATTAAATTAAATTCAAGGCTATGACTGAATTAGCACTAAACTATGTAAGCTAATTTTCACTTAGGTCAAAATAAAAAAAAATATAGAACCGGAATGAAAAACATAGAACTAGGTTAAAAATGAATATAAATAACGGGAGGAATTATTTTACATATTCTCAAGTGAAGAACTAATAAAAGAAAATAAACCAATTATATTAGGGGAAATAAATTTTAGAATAATTAAATTTAAAATTTATAGTGCCGACGACTAATATCAAACGATTAGACTAGAAAAGATACGGTTTAAAGAAGGTAAACGTATTATTACGAAGATGAAGAAAGAAAAGGAAACAATTATTTAACGGAAATTTAAATTTGGATTAATATTTCTGGGTTTATATGTAAATTTTAAATTTAAAAATTTGGATTTATGATATTTGCTTAGGAATTCTTTTCTTAAGTTTAAAAGCCAATTTTGCTTAGGATATTTTATTATTTTAAATACCAGTTTTAGCATCAGTTCTATCTAAATTCTTTAAAATTTGTCTATTGTGGGAATTAATAACATTATCCATATTATGTGTGCAGGAATATATTCTTAAGAATAATGATTATGATAGCCGATGATGGGGGTGTTAGTTTCATTAGTTGAAATGGCCATATGATTTTGGAAAATTTAAATTCTTTTATATGTTTATATATATTGGCTCTGAAAATGGATAATTATAATTAGATTAAACCCTCTGGCTGGATCAGTTTGAATATTTAATTTTTAATAATTAATATTGAAAGGATCTCTTTTGGGATTTTTACCTCCTAGCCGCCTTCTTTTGTATATATATATATATATATATATATATATATATATATATATATATATATATATATATGGCTGGTATTAATTTTTTATTAATTTTAAAGATAAGAATATATTTCCCTAAAATTGGAAAATACAATAATTTTTTGTCCAGACAAGTAACTGAATTGATTGAATCTGTGTAAAAGAATCATAGACATAATACTTTCCTTCTGTTTTGACAAATTGTTTGACTTTAGGTCTATTGGATTTTTAGAATTTCCTGTCTTCGGTTACCTGAGCTTTTGGTACGGAGAGGCAAGCAGTAAGCGGGAATAAGTTCTCCCCCTCAGCAGTGAAGGACCGGAGACTCAGTCAAAAAATAGATAACTGATATTATTTTCAATTCGAGCTGGTAAGAATTATACAGTGAGGAAAAATTGAACTCCCGTAGCTACCTTTACCAACCTGGTTTTGTGCCTTTTCAATAAAACCGAGACGGAAAACGAAATTTGTAGGATTTGGGCCCCTGATTTGAAGAAGACGGTTGATCTGAAATCGGCGTGCTGCTAGAACTGACTGAGCAAACCACCGTCTACGAGAACATTGTTACTGTAATATATTATTGAAATACGAGCCAACTGATTTCGCGTCACCTAGCTTTGACTTGCTTATTATTGTGTATATAATAGATATATAAAAAGACATAAAAGTACACTCCTAGCGTGACAGTGTTGTACTGATTATATTCCGTTTGCTAGCTATCGGCTACCGCAGATCACGTTAAATCTGGTCATAACTGTGTACTAACCTCTCGAGTGTCTGGACTAACCTAGCCAGGTGATAACAGGCAATCCCACTTTGGCCGGTCCGAGATCGAACAAACACAACGTGGACGGATTGGTTGAGGTTCAGGAAGTGTTGGCTCAGCTACACCTGGGGTTTGTGTTTTATATATATATATATATATATATATATATATATATATATAGCGTGTGTAATGATAATATACATGCTAAAAAGTCTGCCTTCTCCTACCGAGCGCCCATAGCCCAAAGGTAGAATCGCCAACTGACGACAATTCGGTCGGGTTTCAATCCTGGGTTAAAAGCAATCTGAGTCTAACCGTATTGATGAGCTGTGATACAGCGAAACAGATCTGTCTGCGGATGACTATATATAACATAATTTCTTCATACATTCCTAACAATTACAGCATTACATCAACAAATGAATATCTTCATATATTAAAACAGCAGCCCAAAATGCCAAATACTGCTGGGGACATTGAAATCAAGCAGGTACACAAATTTAAATACCTGGGAAGTGTTCTAGCGGAAGACGAAAAGTGCGACACAGAGATGTGAAGGTCAATTGACATGGCCAAGGACGCGTTCCAGAAGTTGAGTAGAGTATTAAGAGACAGGAAAATTTTACTAGAAACAAAGAAGAGAGTACTGGATTGCTATGTGTTGTCAGTTCTTCAACATGGCAGTGAATGCTGGACAATATCATCAAAGATGAAGGAAAACTTGAAGCAACTGAAATGTAGTTCTACAGAAGGATGCTACGAATATCATGGATCGAGCATGTGAGCAATGATGAGGTCTTGGAAATGATGGAAACGAAAAGGAAATTAATATTGAGCATCAGAAAGAAACAGCTAAAGTTCCTGGGACATGCAATGAATAAGGAGGTCTTGAGCTAGTGAATGGCAGAGCAGGGTTTGGGTGGTGTAACAAGAGAAAGCATGCTATGAGCCACCAGGGATAGGGAGACGTAGAAAGCCATGATTGCCTACGTCCTGAAAGGACGGGCCACATAGAAGAAGATATATGCCAACTGTTTATAAGAAATTATAATGTGGATATAAAGTGGGGGATCAAATCTATATTATACTCAATATATAGACTGATCCCTCATTTTGTGACCATGCTAGTTTCTATACATTTATATTCTTCTTATTATATATATGTACATTTATACATTTAGATTTATGGTCTTGAGCTAGTGGATGACAGAGCGGGGTTTGGGTGGTGTAACAGGAGAAAGTCTGCTAAGAGCCACCAGGGATAGGGAGCCGTGGAAAGCCATGATCGCCTACGTCCTGAAAGGACAGGACACATATATGCCAACTGTTTATAAGAAATTATAATGTGGATATAAAATGGGGGATCAAATCTATATTATACTCAATATATAGACTGATCCCTCATTTTGTGGCCATGCTAGTTTCTATACATTTATATTCTTCTTATTATATATATGTACATTTATACATTTAGATTTATGGTCTTGAGCTAGTGGATGACAGAGTGGGGTTTGGGTGGTGTAACAGGAGAAAGCGTGCCAAGAGCCACCAGGGATAGGGAGACGTGGAAAGCCATGATCGCCTACGTCCTGAAAAATTAGGACACATAGAAGAAAATATTGTTTACGCTGTTCTCTTTATCTTTGTTGTCAGCGTTTCGGTCGTTATACGCCCCTGTTTTTCTTTAGATGATTGGAATTTAAAACCGATCCCTTTATTTCGTCCGTTGTTCACCTGAAGTAGGCCGAAGCGTACAACGGCCGAAACGTCGGAAATATGACAACAAAGATGAGAAGATCAGTTCGCACAATGTAAAAAGTTATAATACTCCATTTCACAAATATAGACAAAGATTTTTTTTTTTTTGTGATTTTTAACAGTTTGTGCTTTTCTATTAATCTTTATGTAAAGTCAATATAGGCCCAGTTTAATTATGCTGATGGATATTGGGAACATATGTTGTCATAAGAAAAAGCAAAACACTCATAACTCGTATGCGTGTATATAATTACGTTATTACACTTATTCTCCTCCGTGTGCGTCGACAAAACATAACCACAACATCGTCTCACCAATGTAGATTTTTTAGTTGCAATAAAATATATTTTTCTGCCTTTATTTTTTATAATCATATCGCCACAAGAGAGTGGAGTGGACGGAGAAAGGAGCATGAGAGAAGGATGAATGTGTCCATAAAGTGAGGGATCAGTTCATATATTGATTGTAATGTAGAATCGATCCCCCAGTTTATATCCACATTATAATAGTATAGAATTTTTTTTATAATCATATCGCCCCAAGCAAGGCATTTTACTGCCACTGTTTTGCAGGGGGTTACATAGGAGGAAAGTTATGAGAAAGAGTGACAGGTTATGGGGGTGTCAGGAAGTGGCTAAGAGAAGGATGAGAATACTGATGAGAGTGGAGTGGACGGAGAAAGGAACATGAGAGAGGGGATGCAGGTTAGTGAGATAGGAGATGATTATTGAATTTACATTTAAATTCTTGGAGATTGTAATTGTCGGGGAAGCAAGTAAACAGGCGGGAGTGTGAGAAAAGAAAACTGCTGGAGTAGAATTTGCATTTACATTTTATTGGTTTCACAGAAAAAGGGTGGGATCTAGTAGCTAACCTTGTGGCTCGAGTAAATTCATACATAAGAAACACCAGCGAGCTACGTTCGTCGGAGCAGAAGCCGTAAAAGTATTTGTAGAAGAGACACAGAGAAGCCACATTGCGCCGGTGAGAAAGTGACTGCATCCGAGCTGCCAAGTCGGGATCTATCACATTACAGATTCTCCGATGGATTTTGTCACGGACACCTAGGTGGATAGCAGGAGCACCCGACTAGATATGGCAGCTGACACTGTTTCATCTGCGAGACGTGAAATCCACCTTACAAAAAAAAAAGAAAAACAAAAAAAAAACAAAAAAAAAAACGAATTTTTCAAATTGTCTTATATTTACCTTTCTAACAAATACAATGTAACAAATATCTGTCGGCACTTTTCCAATCTTTTCACTTTGTTTTTTTTTTTTTTCAATTGGAGTAGATAAATCTATCTATCGCCCGGCTCACACTCCACCCACGTCTATTGAACAGGTTAAGATGCACATCCCTTGTTGTCTGTTTAGGATGTGGTTTCCGGTTTTTCTCTTATCCAATCTTTTTACTATTACGTACCCCCCTGCGCATCAGTGGCGTTACCGCCTTGCTCGGGGTGATACGATTAAAAAAATAAAAATAAATAAAAAATAAAGGTGTATTGAGGTATTGAGGTGTATTGACCTCTGATATTTCTGAGTATTATTACATTAAAAAATAATTTGTACTAATTTAAAATTTTAAGTTTAAACTAATTGTTATGATGTTTCCAGACATGGAATTATTTATCGACTATTAGACTCCGTTATTTTTAACCATTTTATTGCATAGGAGAAAAAGTTAATTGGAGTAGATAGATCTATCTATCGCCCGGTTCACACTCCAACCACATCTATTGAACAAGTTAAGAGGCTCATCCCTTGTTCCCTGTTTAGGATGTGATTTCCGGTTTTCTCTTTTCCAATCTTCTCACTTTGGTTTCTTTTTTTTTTTTTTCAATTGGAGTAGATAGATCTATTTATCGCCCGGTTCATACTCCACCCCTGTCTATTGAACAGGTTAAGAGGCTCATCCCTTGTTGTCTGTTTAGGATGTGGTTTCCGGCTTTCTCTTTTCCAATCTTTACACTGTAGCCCCCTGCACATCAGTGGCGTTATCGCCTTGCTCGGGGTGATACGATTTAAAAAAAAATTACCCCTTTTCATAGTTTTACTATTATTCCATTGAAAAATAAAATACACGCTTCGACACAAAGAAAGACGCATGCAAATATACAGACATTCAATTACTGGTTATCCTGATTTTCAAACTTGCATATCAGTTACGAACACTTTCCGTGTTTTGTACATAGATTGCGAGTTAGAGAAAATATATCTTTGTCTCAAATGCTTTCGTCTGAAAATGAAGTAACTTTTATTGATGAAATGTTTAGATGTTTCTTTTTCTCTTCGATTAAATGGTAAACTTAGTCTTTTCTTTCCTCCTTCTTTTCTCTCTCTCTCTCTCTCTCTTTCTCTTTCTCTTTCTCCTTCTCTTTCTCTCTCTCTGTCTGTTTGTCTCTCTCTCTTTCTCATTCTGTCTCGTTTTTTCCGTTTTTCTTTATTTTCTTTGCATGCGTAAAAATAAATATCTGGCAATGACGAAAGCAACATTTTTATATCTTGCATGTGGCATTGAAGAACTATTCTTCTGAAATTTAAAGTGGAATATATTTTCTCATATTTCTTTTTCTTTTTCTATTCTTATAACTCAATTTAAAACACACACACTTACCACACACTCAGACGCACCACGCACCAATATATCACATGCCATGGACGCACCACAAACACACACACACACACACACACACACACGGGAAGGAAAATGATGCTATGTTCCGGCCGATAGAAAAATGGTTAGATTAATACACCGGTTCATTGCTTTCTTGAATATAATACACAACTGTGTTATTGTAAAGTAATAAAAATAAAATAATAACTATATATATATATATATATATATATATATATATATAATTGTTATGATGTTTCCAGATATGGAATTATTTATCGACTATTAGACTCCGTTATTTTTAACCATTTTATTGCATAGGAGAAAAAGTTAATTGGAGTAGATACATCTATCTATCGCCCGGTTCACACTCCAACCACATCTATTGAACAGTTTAAGAGGCTCATCCAAATATATATATATATATATATAGCCATTGCTCTTTCATGTAGGTTTCATTAAAAATGACAGACAAAGTGTGATGATTAATTTTTTATGTAATTTTTCATGTGATCTTATGATTTTTCCTTTTGAGGACACACACACACACACGCACACATATGCACACACACGCGCGCATATATATATGCGTCACAAATATCATTATGGACACTTAAAGTATCATAACATGTATAATATCAACAACAATAAATATACACTTTAAACAAAACGTGTACGGCCTCTCACACTTTTTATTCTATATATATATATTTTTTTAATCCTTTCACCCCGAGCAAGGCGGAAACGCCACTGATGTGCAGGGGGCTACATAAATGTAAAAAGATTAATTAGAAAAGAGTGAGGAGTACAAACTAGTTAGAAAGGAACAATAGAAAGCTGAGAATGCAGGTGCGATGACAGATACATAGGTGGAGAGAAAGGGAAGGTTATACAGGGATGGGGAGAGAGCTAGAGTCCAGTGGTTAGTAGATGAGTATTGACTTTGCATTTAAATTTCTGGAGGTTGTAGCCGTCAGGAAAACAAGAATACGGGAGCGAGTTCCACAGGCGGGAAGTGTGAGAGAAGAAGCTGCAGGAGTAGAATTGTCGTCTGCATTTGGCTAACCTGACTGTGAATGGGTGGGACCCAGTTGCCAGTCTGGTTGCGCGAGTAAACACCTATTGAGGAGGCATCAGTGACTTAAGTTCGTCTGAGCATAAGCCATGAAAGTATTTATAGAACAGACAAAGGGAGGCCACATTTCGACGGTGGGGAAATGGCTGCAGTCGAGCCGCCAGATCAGTACCTATCACATTACAGACTCTCCTTTGGAGCCTGTCAAGAACACTGAGGAGAACGGCAGGGGCGCCTGACCATAAATGGCAGCAGTACTCCATGCACGGACGGATGGTTGACTTGTATATATGCAGGATGGATTCAGGTGGAAGAAACATCCTGGATCGACATAGTGATCCAACCTTCTTAGCAGTAGATTTTGCTATGGATTCAATATAGTGGTTCCATTTGAGGTCTGAGGACAGGGTAAGTCCGAGGAGGCGTAGTGTATTACTCTCCGGGAGAATCGCTTGGTCCATGCTTATGGGAGGCAGGAGAGGTTGCCTGTAATGGTTGACAGACAACAGCTTGGTCTTAGATGAATTGAACTACTTGACTAGCCACTTCTTGCCCCAGTTCACCACAGAGTGTAGCTCCCGTTCAAGGTCAGCAGCGAGATTATGTCTGTCCGCCTCGACAGGTTTCTTACTGGTGCGGGAGTATATTGTCGTGTCATCTGCGTAGATGCCTACTTGGGACTTGATCTCATCTCTCTCTCTCTCTCTCTCTCTCTCTCTCTCTATATATATATATATATATATATATATATATATATATATATATATATATATTTAACAAAGTTGTGGAATTCGTAGTTTTTTTTTACCTGCTGTTCATGCATTTACTTTTAAAAAGAGTGCTCGATACAACGTAGAGCGTTATATTATACTCAATTCCAACTTTGTCACCCGATGAGAAGCACGCAAAACAGCTTCGAAACGCGAAAATTTTTGTGTAGTGATACTATGAATTTATAAACCACTGTAACAACAATTACAATATATATATATATATATATATATATATATATATATATTGTCATCCGCAGACAGATCTGTTTCGCTGTATCACAGCTCATCAGTACGATTAGACTCCGATTGCTTTTTAACTCAGGTTTGAAACTCGACCGAATTGGCGTCAGTCGGCGATTCTACCTCTGGGCTATGGGCGTTCGGTGGAAGAAATAATTAAATCTTTTCTTATATATATATATATATATATATATATATATATACTCTTTGATAATGGCTTATGTGAGCCGAAAGATTTAGACCCGATAAAAAATCAACAATTACTGTGATTTTTTGTTGTCTTTCAACGACATCAGCATCAAGTATATCAGACGGTATGAACGGATCCTATACAAAATTAATAGACAGAACTTGTCTATATTATTCAATGAAACCTGCATTAATATATATATATGTAAACATGTTACGGAAATTAACGAATTTTAACGAAACTTGGTTATAAGCAACCGACAATTTGTAATAATGTTCAAAATAATATATATATATATATATATTAATCATATCACCCCGAGCAAGGCGGTAACGCCACTGATGCGCAGGGGGCTATATAGGAGTGAGAAGATTGGAAAAAAGAAAACCGGAAACCGCATCCTAACCAGGGAACAAGGGATGAGCCTCTTCACCTGTTCAATAGACGTGGGTGGAGTGTGAACCGGGCGATAGTTTAGTCTATCTACTCTAATTGAAAAAAATAAAATAAAATTAAAAAAAAGAGTGAAAAGATTGGAAAAGAGAAAAAGCGGAAACCACATCCTAAACAGGTAACAAGGGATGAGCCTCTTCACCTGTTCAATAGACGTGGGTGGAGTGTGAACCGGGCGATAGTTTAGTCTATCTACTCCAATAAAATATATATATATATATATATATATATATATATATATATATATATATATATATATATAAGATTTAATTACTTTTTATTTAGTTTTTTTTTTAGCATCTTTTTTTTTTTTTTTTTTTTTTTTTGGTAGGAGTAAGGGATTACAGAAATTTTCGGTAATTTGCATTACCTCCAACGCAATTCGGGCGCCTCTTTCACCATTTTCAAGGAGAGGGGGCAAGTTTTTGATGTTTATCCATGTTTTGACTCTTTAAGTTGTATCTTATTCTTTCTTTTTTTTAATAGCAGAAAGAGTTTGTTTCTTTAACAGAGCGGATTCATGCCAACTTCGAAGTTTCATGAGGACATCCTGATGAAGTTCTCACTCGTTAGGGCAGTTAACGGTGTTCTAACAAAAGTTGGCATGAATCTGCTCTGTTAAAGAGAGAAAAACTCTTTGTACTTATCAACGCTATCGTACACTTTAAGATTTAAAAAAAAAAACAACCCTTGTTACCAAAATACTGTTTATCAGTAAAAACAACTGAACAATAACACTGGCGCTAAACATCAACACAATTAAACAGTATATATATATATATATATATATATATATATATATATATAGGAAAGAATATTAATAAAAAGTTTTGAATTTAAAAATGTACTTTTTTTGGACAGTATTTGTTTATTTTTATTGTATTTTATATTTCAGACCGCCCTCGGTCCTTCATCAGAAACGAGTGAATTTTAAATTTGTATTAAAAAAAAAATATTCGGACGCTATCGTGAAATACGTTTCTAATTAAAATTTAAAAATCACTCGTTTCTAATGAAGGACCGAGGGCGGTCTGAAATATAAAATACAATAATAAAAATAAACAAATACTGTCCCAAAAAAGTACATTTTTAAATTCAAAACTTTTTATTAATATTCTTTCCTATACATATTAAGACGGTATACGTGGATCATCACTATGTTATATATATATATATATATATATATATATATATATATATAGAGAGAGAGAGAGAGAGAGAGAGAGAGAGAGAGAGAGACGGAGAGAGATTATAATAGATTAGCAACTAGGTCCCACCCTTTTACTGTGAAACCAATAAATTGTAAACGCAAATCCTACTCCATCAGCTTCTTTTCTCGCATTTCCTGCCTATGGAATTCCCTTCCATTTACTTGCTTTCCCTACAGCCACAATCTCCAGAATGAAAATGTAAAATCAATAGTCATCTCCTGTCTCACTAACCTGCATCCTCTCTCTTATGCTCCTTTCTCCGTCCACTCCACTCTCATCAGTATTCTTATCCTTCTCTTACCCACTTCCTGACACCCCCTATAACCTGCCACTCTTTCTCATAACTTTCCTCCTATGTAACCCCCTGCACAACAGTGGTAGTAAAATGCCTTGCTTGGGGCGATATGATTATAAAAAATAATCTAAAAAATAAAATGGTCTCTGAAGTCCAACATGGAAAGATGACAGCCCGAGTGAAATTATTGAAACATCTTATGAGGTTTGGTAACCTGCCACCATTTCCAACCTCACACATGATCAGGCATGGCTCTTCACGGATTATGGTTTTTCTATATTCTTCGAGTTTTATATTTCTGGGAGAAACTGGCCGTGTCCTCGTATTCGTTGTTATAACTGAATCGTACAAACAATTAACTCCCGTATCTCTAAATAGTATAAATACTTTGATGTTGCATGGACTGAATATCGTGTGATATGACCACACCTTTGATATAAAACAGGCAAGATGTTGCAGTTTTTACTTTTAAACCAAGAAAAGAATAAAATCTAAATTTACATGTCATCACTAAGATATTTTGAGAAAAATAGCTAATCGCTAGCCTGACGCAATCGCTGAAGAAAGTTTTGCCAATTAAAAGAAAAAATTTACCAATAAAAATCTTAGATTTAATTTACGTTGGATATAGTTCACAGGAAAGACTAACTCGTAAAAACGATGTTTTTTTTTTTATATCTTTATAGATTTGTGTGGGTGGGTACCACCGAAAGAGGAATGATCATATTGATGTTTCGCATTGAACTCTGTTTAGAGGGAACATCATTGACCTTATTTTTTTACAAACCTATCATATTTTGTAGCAGGGATATTGAATCAGAAAGTAATATATATATATATATATATATATATATATATATATATATGAAATTACGATGAAGCAATAATATTCATCATGATTAAGAAATTCCAATAATTGCATTTGGGAAAACAACAACTAATTAACCCAGTTTAGCTTGACCTGGCAATGCTAACGTTCTGGAAGACTTACTCGAGAATATTACACCGCATCGATACATACATACCTATATATATATATATATATATATATATATATATATATATATATATATATATACATGCTCTAGCACACTCACACACACACACACACACACACACACACACACACGCACACACACACATACGCGCGAGCGCACTACAATCAACGACAGCAGCAGCAGTAGCAGCCAGGAAGGACCATTTGTTGAAAGGCGAGGACTCAAACACAAGCTCTTCTAACATTCTGAAGATGAGATTTTAATCTTGAAATATTAATGTATAATAAGTAGGTGATACCCAACAATTTGTTTACCTTTCTTTATTTTACTATTTATTTTACTAAACGCATTGTGAGAGCTTTCAAAACTTAACCATATTCCTAATATACACAATCCTTCAAGCAAATTACAAAACTTTCATATCTATCTATCTATCTATCTATCTATCTATATATATATATATATATATATATATATATATATAAATTGATTGTTTCCTTTTTTTAATTGTGCCCAGTAATATTCAGCTTCATGTCTTTACAGCGATACTCAAGTTCCTTAACACCAAACATGTTTTTAAATATCTTAAATTGATGTACATCTCTGATTTAATTAGTCAATTAAATAAGATATTACAAATTAGAGGAGAATTAAGAACATTGAAGACATCAAGTGTGTTCTTCCTTTATTCAATTCAGAATAATTAGGGCAAAATGACATTCTAGTTGGAATATAGAAAATACTTTTATTATAGATTTTCTATAATGTCTTTCTATCAAAATCTTGTTGTTGAATGGGAACTATAATAAATTAAGAAATGCGAATGTATAAATGTACTTTCTTTTTTGATTGGTTAAGGTTCTCCTGTTATTTGGGTCTTGTTCATCAAGTTATAAGAAATTATGTACTAAGCGTAAATTCTTAAGCGTAAATTCTTAATACGTAAGAGACATGGATGAACACGTGAACCTAATGGGAAGGAGATTAGTTTTAACTATTCTTCTTATGAACTGAGTTTGAATTTTCAGTGCTTGCTCATCAGATGCTGTTTCAATAATGGTAAAGTGTAGCCGTTTAAACAACGGGTACAAATGAATCTTGGCACTAAAAATCTCCTCAGAAATCTTTAATAATAGATTGGTGAGATATATACAACTGTGTAGAACTGACTTGCAAGTGAATGCTTCCCTGATCGGTACAATCTGAGCATGTTCAAGTCTGTGGTTAACTTTTATCTTCTATACATATCCACATAAACTGTAACAATTACTCTGTAATTCTCAATCCCTAATCTCTGTATACGTGTTTTGCGTATTCTTTGGCCATACGTGTTTATATTTGGCTTGAAGGTTTCACTCAGGCTGTCATCTTTCCATGTTGGACCTCAGTGACCATTTTATTATTTAGATTTTTTGGTTCCACCTATTGTGCCTGATAAGGAATATATTTTTTTCCGAGTTTGCGGTTTTGTTTGCCCAATTAACAAAACTTTCACCAATTTCCTCTGATTAGATTGGTGACTTAAAGCCGGATTGAATAATTTAGCTCACATGTTCGCCATTGCTTCTGTTGCTTCTTCGTAGTCAAAAATTGTTAACTGTACACTGGCGTAAATAACCAAGAATCAGCGATACACCTGAAAACACCTGAAAAAGGTGCTCGTGTGGTCTTTATAGACTGCACAGATCATATTGTTGAGGTGGTTATAAAGTGGTGTTTTTCCCCAGAAATTTCTGGGAAAATTAGATCCTCTTGCTCAATCCGATCCCATATGTGTGACCTTCCAAAAATTCATAAGGAAGGCGTACCTTTAAGACCCATACTCTCTATGACAATGTTTTCTCAACATAAGGTCGCCAAATGGCTTGCTGTAGTGATGCAACCTGTTTTGCAACACTATAGTTATTTCTGTGTAGGGGATTCTTTTTCTTTTACTGTTCGCATCCAGAATTGTTCTTCTTCAGGTAATTTCAGGTGTTCATTTGATGTGTGCTCTTTATTTACTTGTGTCCCTCTGTTAGAGACAATTAATATTTGTTGTGATTTACTTTATTGCAGTTTTTTGCCTCTTCCACATATTCCCCAAGAAAAGCCTTCTCTGAATTGATGAAATTTGCCACCTCATCTGTTGAATTTAGCTTTGATAATATTATGTATCGACAGATTGATGGGGTTGCCAAGAGTTCCCCTTTGTACCCTACTTTAGGTAATATATTTGTTGGTATTCATGAAGTAGGTGGGCTTTGTGGTTCACTTAATTCTCAGTTATATTGTCGTCGGTATGTGGACGATACTTTTTGTTTGTTTAATGATGAGGCCAAAGCTGTTCAATTTCTCTCCCTTCTCATCCAGCTTTGAGGCTTACGTTTGAGAAAGAGTCTAATTTTTAACTTGTATTTTTTTTTTTTTGGATATGTTAGTGTATGGTACTCCAACATTGTTTTTAATCTCATTATATAGAAGCCTATTTTTGAGGATTTGTATACGCGTTGGCATTCCTTTTGTCTAAGAAAGCGAAAGATAAACCTCATCAAAACTTTGACTCACAGGCCGTTGATTACCTGTTGTGAAATTTTTCTTGATAGATCGATTTTGTGACGAGGACACTATGTAGCATTGGGTATACGTCTACATTCTGTCATTCGTGACAAGATCGCTAACTTAAAAAATAACTGAAGCCCGTTACAGTAGAAAGGTGCCTTGTTTATGTGCAACTTCCTTGGATTGGAGTTGTATTTGAAAACCTCTCAAGACAAACTTCGTCTATTGACCGTGGTCGTTATTTTTCTACTGAGGTTCATGTCGCGTTCAATACTAGACCGATCTTCTCGTCTTATTCATAAGGATGTTCTCCCTCCTCATCAAGTGAATTCGGTTATACATTAATATAATAGGGATTGTGGAGTTAATTACATAGGCAGGACTACCTAGCGATTAGATATGAGCATTAAATAAAACGTGCCAAATAAGATCAGCGATCACACCTTGGTTTCAAATGAACTGATCCCAAATACCTATAGACCCTCAGTTGGAGAGCACCTTATAAAGAAGAGGTGTGTGGCTGAATTCAGTGTTGATTGGTTTACTGTTTTGTCCGAGGCATACCTTTTATTTCATTTAAAAAGACTAGTCACTGCATATCAAATCTCGCAAACCTTCTCTCTGCAAACAGCGTGATTGTTTGATAGGGCTTTCTACCATTAGTCTCTAATGCTTTTTTTAATATTTCACAAATCATTCGCTATTTATTGTATTTTACGCTTTTCTTTCTCCTGATTAAACACTTTGAACAGCGCGAGAGAAACTGGTTGTTTCCTTTTTTTTTTTTTACTTATGCCCAGTAATATTCAGCTACATGTCTTTACACCAATGCTCCAGTTCTGTAGCATATATATATATATCTGTGTGTGTGTGCGTGTGCGTGTGTGTGTGTGTGTGTGTGTGTGTGTGTGTGTGTATAAACTATACTAATTTTAATTAAAAAAAACAAATTTAATTATATATAGTCATCCGCAGACGGATCTGTTTCGCTCATCAGTAGGGTTAGACATCCGATTGCTTTTTACCCAGAATTGAAACCCGACCGAATTGGCGTCAGTCGGTGATTCTACCTCTGAGCTATGGGTGCTATATATATATATATATATATATATATATATATATATATATATATATATATATATATATATATATATATATATATATATATATATATATATATATATCGTTCATTCAGAATGTATCTAATCAGCTCGAATTCTTGCCTTTTGTTTGTCTGGTTAAGTTGCTGCCCGTGAGCCATATGCGGCTCTTTGACCTTTAACATGCGGCTCATGGAAATATGTTGGTTGAGTTTCTTTTTTTAATAATAGTTGCTATAAAATGTAAATAAAAAATATCCAAGCTTTATAATTATTTATTGGATAGGAATTGGATTAAAATACAAGTTTAATGTTTCTTTGTATGCAACAAAATGTACGTGTAAATTTTGTTTTTTTCTTGATGATCCCAAACATCTGAACTTTATCGTATACGGAAGTATCTTACATTAAGCAAGTTTAGCCACCTCTCAACTTTTTAATTGACGGCCCTTTTTCGCCTTTGAGGTATTTGATCATTTATGGGTTTTATGTTTGCGATTTGTCATGTGAGTGTTAAATTAGTCAAGGTTTTATTCCTCCTTATATGTTCCAGTATCTCCCCTTTTTCTTTTTTCTTTTTGTTTTTGTTATAAATTTCTTTCTGCTTCCTTTTCTACTTATTTTTTGTCAAGTGCACAGACATTTTTTTTTGTAATCGTATCGACTTAAGCAAGGCATTTTACTGCCACTGTTTTACAGGGGGTTACATAGGAGGAAAGTTATGAGAAAAAATGACAGGTTATAGGGTGTGTCAGGAAGTGGGTAAGAGAAGGATGTCCGTGACCATAAAGTGAGGAATCAGTTTATATAATGATTGTAATGTAGAATTGATGCCCCACTTTATATCCACATAATAGTATAGAATTTTTTTTATAATCATATCGCCCCAAGCAAGGCATTTTACTGCTACTATTTTGCAGGGGTTTACATAAGAGTACAATTATGAGAAAGAGTGACAGGTTAAAGGGGGTGTCAGGAAGTGGGTAAGAGAAGGATGAGTATACTGATGAGAGTGGAGTGGACAGACAAAGGAGCATGAGAGAGAGGATGCAGGTTAGTGAGAAAGGAGATGACTATTGACTTTACATTTAAATTCTTGGAGATTGTAGCTGTCGGGGAAGCAAGTAAATGGAAGGGAATTCCAAAGGCGGGAAGTGCGAGAAAAGAAGCTGATGGAGTAGAATTTGTGTTTACAATTTATTGGTTTCACAGAAAAAGGGTGGGACCTAGTTACTAATCTTGTTGCTCGAGTAAATTTATATATACTTAGATTTATTCTCAACGTTTCTCAGTAGAAACATATTTTTACTTCTAAGTTTTGTTTCTTATTTTCTGATGAAGTTATTGTGCATTCAATTCTCAATTAATGCAGCCTTTACCTTTTTTTTTCTTTGAGCCCATCATTATAATTTACAGATTCTATTCAGAACATAATAAACAATTTTCTCCCTCAATCCATTAGTGTTAAGTGCATCACTTGAAATAACGCAGACTTGAATATATTGTTATTTACTGGATTTCATACAGCAGAGTGTCAAGGACAAATGTTGGGGTAATGGTGGAAGAAAAATTGTCTTTAAACCCATCTTCTAAATGAGGAATATGTTCAGTTTCAATTGAAATATAATATCCTCTTTTTATCTTAAATTTTTCCTCCATTTTTCTTGGTTTATGCTGTATTCCACACACAGCTATCTCCTGACACAACGTGAAGAAGATTGCATTGTTGCACATGGTATTATGACACGCAAACATATAATGAATAACTGAATACAACAACTACAAAAGAAGAGCATTGTCCTGAAAAGGACACATTTGTAGTCGTTGAAGAGCCTCTTGAAAAGGAACATTCACTGAGTTGTAACAATTTAGATGATGGTATTATTGAAAACAAATAGATTAAAAAGAGATAATGCTGGAGTATTAAAGGTAGTAGATGTCACGTTATCTCCCGTGTAAAGTAACAGTTACTAATGGTGGGGACATTCAAAGAGATGGAACCATCCAGATGATATCATTATTGAAAACAGCTAGAATACTAAGAAGTAGGTTGGAGTATTGAGGAGACTTGCTGTCACTTAATCTCCTGTGTAAGGCACCAGTTACTAATGATGGGAACATTCAAAGAGATTGAACCCTCCAGATGATGGCATTATTGAAAACAGCTAGAAAACTAAGAAGAGTGCTGGAGTATTGAGGAGACTTGCTGTCACTTAATCTCCTGTGTAAGGCACCTGTTACTAATGCTGGGAACATTCAATGAGTTGGAACCATCCAGATGATGGTATTATTGAAAACAGCTAGAATACTAAGAAGAGGGCTGGAGTATTGAGGAGATTTGCTGTCACTTAATCTCCAGTGTAAGGCACCAGTTACTAATGGTGGGAACATTCAAAGAAATGGAACCATCCAGATGATGGCATTATTGAAAACAGCTAGAATACTAAGAAGAGTGCTGGAGTATTGAAGAGACTTGCTGTCACTTAATCTCCAGTGTAAGGCACCAATTTCTAATAGTGGGAATATTCAATGAGTTGGAACCATCCAGATGATGGCTTTATTGAAAACAGCTGGAATACTAAGAAAAGTTCTTGAGTATTGAGGAGACTTGCTGTCACCTAATCTCCCGTGTAAGGCACCAGTTTCTAATGGTGGGAACAATTTTATGAGATGGAACCATCCAGATGATGGCATTATTGAAAATAGCTAAAACACTCTGACTGCTGGAGTATTGAGGAGACTTGCTGTCACTTAATCTCCAGTTTATGTAACAGTTACTCATGGGAGGGGGACTTTCAACGTGTAGTAGCCATCCAGATGATGTCAATTATTGAAAACAGCTATAATAAATACTAAGAATACAGCTGGATTATTGAGAAGATTTGCTGTCACTTAATCTCCAGTTTAAGCAATTGTTGGTAAAGGTGGGGACATTTATTTAGTTGGAACTATTTAGATGATAGCATTATTTAAAGCACATTGCTGCAGTATTGATGAAACTTGCTTTCACTTTATCTCCAGTGTCAGTCGCCATTTACTAATGGTGGGATTTAATTTTATTTTTTATTCGCTTAAAGTTTGTTTTTAAAACAATAACACTTTGATGTTGCATAATGTTTTGACTTGCCATAGTTAACTGAACTTTTAATTTTCTAACCTTAATTTGTAAATGTTTAAAAAACATGCCTGTGCAATTGGCCTAGGAAAATGGTTCAAACAAAACCTTTTGGTTACCAAAAGGTTAAAATATGATGTCGGCGTTTTATTTGGGCCGTCAGTTAAATGTCAACCATATTTAATATGATTTTTCTGTCGATGAGAAAAAAAAACAATTTTATTAGTGTGCGTGTGTGCATAAATCTGTTGCATGATGACGGATAAAATTAAAAATGCTGTTAGTGTTGAAACATTGGTTTGAGAAAGAAATCGGAAAACCGAAAAATACGGTAAAAAGTTAATTGCCAGATATGGGTTTTTCTGACATTTTACATTTCCCGTATGCTAAGAAGAAGACGCTACCTAAATGTAAAAGACGCATCTTATAATTAGTTAATTATTTGGCAAAAAAAAAAAAAAAAAAAATGTCAAGGATTTAGAGACCGTACTAACAAGTCAAAGTCGCCGAATCTATGATGTCATTTTTCTGTCAACAGTTTTATCACATTTTGGACCTTAGATATTTGTTGTTGTTACTCATTTAGAGTTTGAGTTTTTTTGTTTAACAGCATATATTATCAACATATCTGTGGGTTATTTAATGCCGAAAACGTGGGGGTTTAAGGTATTTTTTTAAATGTTCAATTATAGTGAGAAGGATGATTTAGTCAGATTTTAATGAAACTTTTTTGTTTTTATTCTTTTTTATTTTAGAAAACTGAAAATGTCTTCTAGTTTTGTATTCAAAAATATTTTGCTGAGAATATTTTTTTCGTTTAAAAATGTATTAGGTCATAATTTTTTCTTAAAATATGTATCGTTGGTAATATTTTTCCTTCAAAAATGTATATTTTTCAATAAAAGTCTATTCTTATGTATGTATTTATATAAATGTCTATTTTTATACTTTCATAGTGTTTTGACCTTAGTTTGGGGGGGGTTAACTATTTACCCATAGCTGGGACCCCTAACAGGTGCTACCACTCCGGGTCAGGGTGGACCTGGGAACAACAGCAATTAAGTGGTGGTTCCATGCTCCTCACAACCTCCCCAATCAGAGGCCTTGCTGCCGGATGCAGTTTACCGTCATGTTCAAGACCGATTAATTAGATTGTCAGTAGTTTAGCATAATGTTATATTCAAGTTCGAAGTCGAGGACCCAGAATAAGTGCGACTAACCCTAAAGATCCCAACGGTGCAACAAACGATGACGGTTTCAACAGAGTCAGTGGCAGTACCTTGCAGTTTCGTAACTGGATTCTATGTTTCTCATATTTAGAGGAATGGTCACTTCCTGGCAAATTTCTGCCATCATAATATTCTTCTACACTGATTTTCTCTTGCTACGCCAAACGATGATAGAGAATAGATGATGAGAGTAGGTTTTGGTGAAACTGGAAGCTTCTAGTCCTGAACCTGTCGTAGTTATTCTCTATTCGTACCGTTTCATAATTTATACATTTTTTTTTTTAGTACCAATGACGTATCAGCGTAGTGCTTATATTTGGCTCTCATATTCCTCAGAGATTTTCTGTAAAATCCGGGTCTTCACTCTCAGGCTCAGATTGTTCTGTTTTATAAAACGGTTGGACCAAGCACTCATTAGCCGATGTATTTTTCGCTGTTGCCAGTCTCTTTGTCTCTTTGCTGACGGTATAGCCCATACTTTGTTGTTCAACTATTCATATTTTTATGACTTCCTCTTGTTGTAAGAATTTATCTTGATCGTAAAGTAATTTATGTTTTTGCTTTCGCATGTTTTTGGAATGAATACGAAATAAAAATAACTCCTGTAATTGTTACTCCTAATAACTGTTTTCAAATTCGCGAACCTGCGCGAAAATTTATTTTGACCAATAGAATAAGAGACTGATTCCGGACTGAAGACAAGACCAAAGCAAAGTTTAACAATCCTGTTGCAGTGGCTGAGTTCAAGGAATGAGTCTAGACCCCGAAAAACTATTGTATATGTAAAAACAGCAAAGAAAATGAGGAGACGGACGAAGATATAGTGTTTCAGTGTTAATTTTATTGTGATAAAATCGACGAGCGAACAGTAGCAAAGTTAAAAATGGCTAGAACGTCGGCAATGATTGGCAGGATCAGCTCAGGCTGCAACGTCGTCGTCGGTCGGCTGGAATGTCGTCAGGTCCGGTATGAAAGGCACAGGTTGGAATGTCGTCAGGAACGTCGTCAGCATGAGGCATGAACGACACAGGCTTGAATGCCGTTGTCGGTTGGCAGGAACGCCAGCGTCTGGCATGAACCGTTAAATCTATAATTTCGTCAGTAACGTCGTCGGCGTGTGGCATGAGCGGTAGAGGTTGGGACGTTGTTGTCAGTCGGTAGGAATGTTGCCAGCGTCTGGTAGGATTGACGTAGGCTGTAATGTCGTCGGCCGGCAGAAACGTCGCATGTACGGCTCAAACTGGAAAGTCGTCGTTGATTGGCAGGAACAACGCAAGCGAGAAAGTTGTTGCCGGTTGGCAGGAGCATCGTCAGCATCTGGCATAAAAGAGTAGAAATGTAGAAGAGAAAATTACGTCACTGGTACAGCGGATCTTATTGCAAAAGTTTCTTATCATACGTATTTATTTATGAAAAGAGAGAGAGAGAGAGAGAGAGAGAGAGAGAGAGAGAGAGAGAGAGTGTGTGTGTGTGTGTGTGTCTCACGCGCCTGAATAACAACTGTGTCAAATTACACGCTGATACACTATCAGACTTAAATAAGAGCTGGGGAATTTCAAAGAACTCAATTCAATTCCTAAGCTAAGTATCTTAAAATATATCTTTTTATTCATGTTGAATATAACCGTATAACTTGTATGTAAGAAATGAACTATCTCAATTTGTTTTAAACATTTAGGAATATTACTTCGTGTCCGATGATTTAATATGAACATTTTCTCTTCCTGATAATTCATCGAAACTACGAACCTTTAATGTTTGATTACTTGTCCTGAAACAAGCTACTGAACCTTCAAATGTGTAAATTTGTAAATAAATTCCTTATCTTGTTTTATTAAAAATAACATGTGTGTTTCTGTGTAATTATTCCTACGTACCTTATTCTTCAATGGTGACATGAGAAGATTACCTCACGGATTGAAGAGTGATTTATAGTGTTTATTGGTGACAGCAGTTTCTTCTCTCATAAAAGTGATGGCCGTTTACGCATGTGATGTAGCTTTGAGATGTGATATCTTCTATTTTCTATAAATATAAATGTATCTAATTTCAGTGATTTTACTCCTACCAGTTGAATTTATATAAAATATATTTTCTTTCTTACACACAAAAGAATAAATCCTTACGAAACAAAATTAAATGCTATGTGGGGTTTGATACATTGACACCCACCCACACACACACACACACACACACACGCATGGTCACTCGGCGTCCACGTGATGACTTGTTTCCCGCCTAAACGATGCCAATAAAAGCGAGGAACATCACGTGGTACGCCAGTTAGGATTTCGTCACGGGGCAAGAGCAGACATGTCTCCCTAACTCACACCAATACACGCGCACTAATTGCGGGTAGCAATTAGTGGCGCAATTTTTTTTTATTTTTCTTCTCACCGACATTAACACTATGCACATTAACTTTCATTCAAACTGGACCTTACATAAAATAACTTTCTACACATAAATTCACATTTTTTCCAACCTTCGTCAGTAGAAATCCACAGACTGACTAAGACTGCTACATTCGCATGTAAGTCTCTCTCTCTCTCTCTCTACTCAACGCACACACAGACACAGAACTTTGTCTTCTGTCTGACTTTCTTCATCAAGGATTTGAAGTTTGAACTCTTTACGAAAATCTTAACAATTGTTACAAACCTTTCTTTCAGCTAGAGAAAAAACTTCATACATCTTATTTTGTTTCTACGAACAGACGAAGGGGAATGACTCTTTCCTTTTCACTTTCTTATGCATGCTCTCTCAACCCCATGTAACCTTTGTCAATACATTGTTTTTCTGGTTACTTTTGCCTTACTCATTCTTTCTTATTGTCTGTTTTACTTCATGACCCCATGTTACGTCGAGTCGACTAGTAAATCTAAATTAGTAATGGACGCTTCGTCCGCTACAGCTACATTTATCTTTATCGACTTGTTTAAATTCTAGAAGGCAAATATGTCAGTAAATAAATTTAATTTTGTGATATTGTAGCGGAAGTCCGCACACATTTTTGTAATTTTTAAAATTGAGATAAATGAAGGAAACAAAACAAATTTGTTATTATTAACAAACAATAATGTTGTACACTACCGGCCAGAATTATTAAGCAACCCCTGTTTAAAAAATAAAATGATGTATTTCATATCATTTTTAGCATTTATTGCCAAGTGTATAACTATGAATGAAAATAGAATGGTTCTTTTATAATTATTACTTTGCAAAATTTTACAAGGCAGCCTTTGCTTCGGCCACTCAATAAGAAGAGACTGGCATGGGGAAGAGAGCACAAAAACTGGACACCAAAACAGTTCATTTGATGCACATGTTATTGTGCAGTATTAACAAAAGAACCATTCTATTTTCATTTAGAATTATCCACTTGGCAATAAATACTAAAAATAGTATGAAATACATCTTTGTTTTAAAAAAACAACTGGGGTGGTCTAATAATTATGGCCGGTATTCTAATATAAGAGGGTCACCAATAAAATGTGGTAAACACTGACAAATTTACATATAAACATGAAGAAATTTGTTCATGAATAAGAAAAATTAGACTAGAGATTAAACTTGTTGGTCTATGAAATTCACAAGCGTGAGTCAAGGTAAAAATGTACAAGGAGTTGTCTCGCTTAAACTGTATTTTCATGTAGGTTTCTGCAGAAAATAAATTTTTCTATTTAAAAAAAAAGATAGTTTTGTTCAATATTCCTGATGTAATTTAATTGTATAGTTGAGTGAATGTTCTGGATGATGAAAAGTTCGTGGAAGGATATTCTGTGTGAGGAAAAGTTTGTTGAAGAATATTCTGTGTGACTGAGAAGTTGTTACTTTCAGCTTGGCAGTATTCTAGTTCGTGCACCGTAGCGAACGAAGAGCGCGATTGTTGTCTGTTACATGGCAGATGTGCACTAGCGTCTGCTTCCGGGACGAACTCAAATCGTCGCAGGATTTCCTTCTTAAATACTCTTCAAGGTGGACCAAACACCTCGGCGGGGAAATTGCGTCTCATGCAGAAATATTTTTGAGAAGAGACTTAACCAATCAAATTGCGAGCTTTTAGAAAGATGAAGAAAGTTACTTAGAGCCAACTTTCAACAAAAATGCACAAAATTTGATTAGTGAAAATAAAGCGGTAAATAAATTGTCGTCAAGCTGCGATTAAATTGTTCTATGATAACTAAGTAGTATTTCATATCCTATGATATGACGAGTTTCTTTTAGTGAGAGTGACCGCACAATACCCACCGGTAGTTTGATAAAGCTACGAAGTAGGTTTTTCAATATGTCAAGTATGAACAAAATTTAGAAAGCCACGACTACATGTTTTAGTGTGCAATGGTGCTGGTTGAGTAACTGTTTACTTTGATGATAACGATGATGATTGTGGAAAGTCTTGTTGATGTGAACTCTGATGCGAATCTCGAGAAATATTGGGAGATGACATCAATAGTTTGTAGAATTCTTTCTAGATTTAAGAAAAGCAGGTCAGAGAGTGTAAATTTGCTTTCGTTAATCAGATTCGCGAGTCGCCATCGCGCGCGCACGCGCGTGTGTGTGTGTGTGTCGCGCTAAAAGAACTGGACGTTGCTCGTTGCGTAGTGATGTAGTTGAGATGTGAACCATCGACAATGTATTTATGAAATACTATCATCAGAGCGCTGTTAATTTTAGTGAGTCACAATCATTGTAGCGTGCTCTGGTAAAGAATATTTGAAGATGGCAGCAATTGAAAACTTTGGTCTGCAAAGTTGAGTTGAATGCTGGTGAAATGATGCCTCAAATGTCGACGAATGTTTCGTGAGAACATTAGAAGATATCCGGATTTAAATGTCGATTTTTCTTGTAGTTACTGCTATCTCCAGAATCAATAAATTGGACCTTCAGATGTCTTTGTCGTTTTTTAAAAAAGTTTTGAAATACGTTAGTGAATCAACGTTGAGTTACATTACATCTTTTTTGGAAAGACTGTAAAAAATGAATTTAAACGAAGATTGCATTTCAAAGCAGTCCAGTAAGAGAAAACAGTCTTGTGAGTCTGGTGTTTCGTTAGTTGGTCGGCTGGATGTTTGTTGACTATTTGTCTATATTTCTGAGATGAGGTAGTATTTACAGTATTTACATTATTCGGACTTCATGTTCTCATCTTGCCATTTGTACGATGTTTCGGCCGTTGTACGCTCCGGCCTTCTTCAGGCGCTAGGAATTTTGAACCCTTTATTACAATCACTGGGGTATATGGACTCCATTGCGTAAAACCTCGATTGGAAGTCATGAGTTATCTCGCTCTAAACCTGCAAGTTACATGTTCACCACTGCTGTAGCCTGGTATTGAACTCACAACTCTTTGGGTCAAGTTATAGGAACTAACCAACGTCTATATATCCACTGGGCCATTTGTCCTTAATATATATAATTAAATTAAAAAACCAACTTACAAGGCTGTCTTAACTATATATATATATGTGTGTGTGTGTGTGTGTGTGTGTGTGTGTGTGTGTGTGTATATTATATATCAAAATCCTCTTTTTAGACCCCATCCAATACAATATTTCCTTTTTATCTCGACAATATTAAAACGATATTATTTTAAATGAAAATTTTTTGAAAAAACTTTTGGCAGAGTTGAATATTAACAATTATTACGACCGAGTCTTTAATCCCTTTCGCCGTCTCTCTTTTCTTTTCCCCTTCTTTCCTACCCCTTCATCAATGTCTAACGACAACCTTCTAACAAAATCTACTCTCTCTTTTAACACCTCTCTCATTACCCTTTCTAAATTTATCTTATCTTTCCTTCCTTCATGTAAACTTCCGGTGTATGAATTTCTTTTGGGGTAAACTTCCGATATATGAATTTTGTACTGTATTTGCATAATAAATGAATTTTATCGCTGAAGAAGCGAGATTTTTCCTCGCTGAAATGACCATGCGACTTATATAATTTTCAGAGTTTTATTTGAATATATATATATATATATATATATATATATATATATATATGACATCACTGACGACACCCGCTAGCGCCCCTACTACGGTGCGTATGTTTTATATATGTATATATATATATAAAACATACGCACCGTAGTGGGGGCGCTAGCGGGTGTCGTCAGTGATGTCATCGCGAGGATCACTAGGGTGTTTGGGTCTTTTAACATCATACGCCCATCACCGCACCGACCCGACCAGAGATAATCAGTTTCTGGTCCACCCTCGATAAGCGCTTTCAAACACTGGAAAAATTACGTTTGGGCCCGGTACGAAACCTTGCAAATGCTTCTGATTGGCGACAGTCAGAGCGCCTTCCCATTTAGAGGCGAACCGTACATTATATATATATATATATATATATATATATATATGGTTGCCAGCCAAGGCTATAGAACCCAATTTCTTCTATTTAATTTATAATGGAGGGAATAGGCGGATTAATACCTTTCCCAGAGGCATTTGTGATTAAGTAAATGCAATGAATTCAACTGGAATTCGAACTCGGCTCCCCGATTTGTCGTTCTGAGTCGATATCCACTGTGCACAACGCACATCCCAGTCAGTCATGTCTCTTTCGAGACATGATCGCCAAAAGCGTGTATCCCGTATGGCACTTGACTGACTGACTGATATTATTTACATAGTTTTTAACAACAGCCTCCACAAATCTTCTTGATGCCATTTTCTTAGAATTTATGTGTTTTTTGTGTTATAAGGTTGTGAAACTATTTTCGACTGAGTTTACTGAGTTAAATTTTTTGTCATTAAAATTGTTATGTAGAGATTGGAAAAAATGAAGATATATAGGAGCCAAGTCAGAAGAATGTGGTTGGGTACTGGAGAGTTTACCATTTAAAGACATTAAGTTTCTGCAAGGTCTGTTTCGCAATATGCAGTCCTGCGTTGTTATGGTGGAAAATGGCACAGTTTCGATTTTACAAATCACCAGTCCAGTTTTCCTTGAATTGCCGCATTGAATTTGGTGTATAGACTGCAATACTTATTTGCAGTTACTGTTTCAATGGCTGAAAGAAGTTCAAAGTGAATTATCCCTCTGCAATTGCCATTAAACGAAGAGCAACACTATGATTAGATGCAGGTCTTATTTTGCTACGGTTTCTGCACGTTCAAAAGCTTGTTTCCAGTCCCGTTTGCGTCAAACGTAATTATAAACGATCCATTTTCCATTGCTTGTGACAATTTTGTCCAAGACCGGCTGCTTTTCGTTACCACAAAAACACGACTGAGCATATTTCTGTTCTGTCAGAGAATCTGGTGCCGACGTATTGAGTTTGGAAACAAACCAAAGTCCCTTCAAATGGAGAAAGGCAATTGAGATATCGATTTTGAAACCGTTAGAAATCACTCTCATCGAAAATTTTGGTTTATTCTCCACGATGGCAAATAGAGCCTTCTTCATTGACGTTGGAAGGTCGCCCTGGGTGTGGTTGATCATTTAGGTTATAAGCACCCTGACGAAATCAGCCAAACTACTTTTTCACCTACCGAAGAACACGAACACGATCCGAATAAACATTCTAAATGATTTTTGTCGCAATTCAGGCGACGCTTACTCCTTTTCAAAATCAGTTAACAGTTTAATTGCCAAAAGTATGTGATCTGATTTAAGGGTTAGGGTTAGGGTTAGGGTAGGGTTAGGGTTAGGGTAATACTAGCCTTTTTTATAAGAAAAGATTTGGCATTCATTAGGCTACTAGCCTATGCTACTGTCGGTTGAAATTTAAAAAAAGATTTTTGTTAAAACAATTTATCAGAACAATAAATTTTTTAAGTCCAGTAACTGTTATCACTCTTTCCTGTATAGATGAGACTTGAATTTTTTTTTCTCAAACTGTCTGAGCCAAGAATTTGAAAAACTGAAATCAATAACCTATTGAGTTATTTTATGCTTCGGTTTTTTATAGGATGACCAAACCATATATTTAGGATTGAAAACCTTTTCAAATAACAAAAAAAATGAATCGGTAAAGAACTGTAATTAGCCTTTCTACTCATTAATTATTAATAGGAAATTAAGTACAATGAATCCTCTGAAAAGGTGACACCAGAAATAAACAAAAGATCATCTGGAATTAACTCTGTTATATAAATGAACATTATTCTTTAGTGTTATGCAAATTCTTTTTAAGCAAACTTAGGGGTGTGCGGTGTGGTACAGTGGATATCGGCTCGGAACGAGAAACCGGGGAGCCGAGTTCGAATTCCAGTTGAATCCATTGCATTCACTTATGCACAAATACCGTTGAGAAATGATGCATTATAGATGCAAGTAACTTGGATATCACTAAGAGGAGAAATAAAGTGCTTATTTTTAACTTAAAAAGATAGTCTTGATAATGAAAACATGCTTTCTAGAAGATTTCGAACTTGTGCGCTTTTTGTAGGAGAAACCACTATTAAATTCAGTGTGCTTTAGAAAACCTAACATTCCATCAAGTTTCTATTTTTCTCAAAAGTCCATATCTGTTCGGTTTTCTAACTGATGTAAAAAAAAAAAAAATTCTAGATTAATAAATTTCTGAGCAGATAGAGACTTTCAAGAAAATCTGGACCAAGCAGAGTACTTTCTTTAGAAAGGAAATAGAATATTACTGGACTGTGATTTCTTTATGGTAAAGAAGTTTAAAGGATGCTAGATTAAATGTTGGTTTCGTAGACTAATGGAGGTGAAGGTCCAAACCCTGCCAGAGAGAACATTTTCTTGCAAAGATTTCTTGAGTACACAGGCTGATACCCTAATACATCGTTTAAAATAAAGATAGGGCGTCTATTTCAACCATGGATATCCACTGGAAATAAAACTTAAAGTAACAAATATAATTAATTACATTCAGTCAAATAGGTGTGAGTTTGTGACCCTGGGTTTCACGCTCCTGCGATAGTCAGACAAACTGATTAATTTTAAAAAAATTAATTTTTAAATTTAAAAAATTTAATCAGTTTGTCTGACGGTCGCAAGAGCGTGAAACCCAGGGTCACAAAATCACAGCTATCTAAATGAATATGTCAGCTCTATCACTGATATTGAGTGCTTTCAAATAAGTACCGCACATATATAATATATAAATAATATAATATATATAACAAATTGTGTGTATATATATATATATATATATATATATATATATATATATATATATATATAAACGAGTTATTTTGCTACCTTGGTTTCTACCATGAGTGGTGTCTTCAGGCGATTTTTAACAACTAATGTGTATTGGTCTAACCTTATTAGGACCAAAAACTAAGTATTAAATAATCAATATATATATATATATATATATATATATATATATATATATATACATTTCACATATAATTAATTATATATTTTTTTCTTTTTTAATTACTAACATGATGTTTTCTTTTTTCAGTTCGTTTCACACCCGCATTGCCAGCAACTTCTAACATCAATCTGGTATGAAGGACTTCCAGGATGGAGGAAGAGGAACGGGTTCACCAAGTTACTAATGTGTATTGGCCTAATTCTGTTACTGCCTTTCATGGCTGTGTATTATTGGATCTTCCCGCGTAGTAAGATTGGACAAATACTTCGCAGTCCTTTCATGAAGTTTCTTTACCACAGTGCATCTTTCGGGGCTTTTCTATCGTTACTGGTCTGTGCCTCCACAGATATCAGTAGCAAGCCTGGACGTGAAAGGTTGCGGAGTCCACCACCATCAATACTTGAGTGGCTTATAGTTTTCTGGGTTACAGGTAGGTGTGATAATAGAGAAACATTTTCATAATCATGTTTTTAGCTAACATCAGTATCTATCTATCTATCTATCTATCTATCTATCTATCTATCTATCTATCTATCTATCTATCTATCTCACTCTTTTCATAATCATCATCTATCTATCTATCTATCTATCTATCTATCTATCTATCTATCTATTCTTGTCTATCATTCTTATCTATCTATCTATCTATCTATCTATCTATCTATCTATCTATCTATCTATCTACTCTTTTCTAATCTCATCTTTTCATCTATCTATCTATCTATCTATCTATCTATCTATCTATCTCATTCTTGTCATATCTATCTATCTATCTATCTATCTATCTATCTATCTATCTATCTATCTATCTATCTATCTACTCTTTTCATAATCTATCTATCTATCTATCTATCTATCTATCTATCTATCTCATTCTTGTCATATCTATCTATCTATCTATCTATCTATCTATCTATCTATCTATCTATCTATCTCACTCTTTTCATAATCTATCTATCTATCTATCTATCTATCTATCTATCTATCTCATTCTATCTATCTATCTATCTATCTATCTCTTTTCTATCTAATCTATCTATCTATCTCACTCTTTTATCTATCTATCTATCTATCTATCTATCTATCTATCTATCTATCTCATTCTTGTTCTTATCTATCTATCTATCTATCTATCTATCTATCTATCTATCTATCTATCTATCTATCTATCTATCAAAATGAATGTTTCTGTGTGCTATTCTGTTCATTTCTATCTCTTCTGAGTCTCAATATTTTAAGCACTCTTTCTCATTAGATGTGCATTGTGGTGCAGTGGATATCGACTCGGAACGACAAATCAGAAAACCGAGTTCGAATTCCAGTTTAATTCCTTGCATTCACTTACGCACAAATACCGTTGAGAAAGGTATTAATCCGTCTCTTCCCTGCAGTTATGGGTTAAATAGTAGGACAGATTTGGTTCTTTAGCCTTGGCTGGCAACTAGTCTACCGCAGAAAGCAATGGCAGCCTACTACGGGATAATCTTCTGCTCAGTCAGTCATGTCACTTTGGAGACATGATCGCCCAAAGCGTGTATCACGTATGGCACTTAATTAACTGACTGGATGTGCGTTGTGGTGCAGTGGATATCGTCTTGGAATGATAATCATGGTGCCAAGTTCGAATTCCAGTTTAATTTCTTGCATTCACTTATGCCCAAACACCTTTGGGAAATATATTAATCCGTTTTTTCCTTCCAGTTATGGGTTAAATAACAGGACAGACTGGGTTCTATCGCCTTGGCTGGCAATCAGTCTGCCGCAGAAAGTAAAAGCAACCTACTACGGGATAATCTTCTGCTCAGTCAGTCATGTCTCTTTCAAGACATGATCGCCCAAAACGTGTATTACACATGGCACATAACTAACTGACTGAATATAATATTTGGAAACATGATTAAGGCTTCTACTGGTCATAAAGTGGGGGATCGATTTTATATTGTTATGAAGTAATAAACTGATCCCCCACTAATTACTACTTAATAATATAATACATGTCTTCTCCCTCTAGCTATGAGTCAAATAACAGGACAGATTGGGTTCTATAACCTTGGTCGGCAACCAGTCTACTGCAGAAAGCAATGGCAACCTACTGCGGGATAATCTTTTGCCTAGTCAGTTATGTTTTTTTCAAGACATGATCGCCCAAAGCGTGTATCTGACTTAACTGACTGACTGATCTTGTGGGAGAAATTGTCTTTTAGAAAAAGCCCTTCATTTGTTTTTTCTATAAATTTTGAATTTAAATATATTTTTAATTTTGTTGGTGATGTAATGAATATGTAATGAATATATATACACCTTGGTTCCCCCTCACTGAAATGTGATTGGCTGGTGTCAACCATAAATATAGACTAAGGCGAGGACATCCAGAGATCTTCCACTAGTGGTCTACATCTATAGCTCTACTACGACTATTGGTCTATGATTATTGGCAGGATACTGCATACGATGAGTACCATCATTATGTCTACATACTAGATTGTTCTACCCAGTTACATTTGCCTTAACCACTTAACTACCTTGAATGATATATATATATATCCCTTTCCGGAATATATGAATTTGGCTTGATTAAGGTGAAGGTATTGTATTTGGTCACATGTTTTCGTTTGCCTATCTATCTGGATGAAACTTTTGGGGATGTTTGACCTCATGACTAGCCTGAATTGGTTAAATTTTGTGTTTGATCTGATACAAGATAAAGTTTCTGGGTTATTTTCCTGGTTTTATTACTAAATTTTTTTTTTTTTTTGCCTTAAAAGTTCCAAATAGTGCATTACCTCTCAAAAATCAGTTTAAATACAAAATGTTTTATTTTAAGTGTACATTTAATTTTGAGAGCAGCTGAGTTCATTTTTTTTGTATTTTCACTCTTGAGAGCAATCAAGTTCATTGAAGTTATTTTTCTCACATTTTAATAATAATCTTTTGCTAATCACTGAGATTATGTCAGTATTACCTTGGCAAAGGTTTGCAATCTTTGACTGCTCTTTCTAGTTAATTTTTGTTCTGTTTCTTGAGAATCTCAAAATAAATTAATATTTTTAACTGCTTCTTCTTTGTTTTGTTATAAGAATAGTTAAACTAATTTTCTTTTTACTTTATGTCCCAGACCAGAGCCAATAATGACTGCCAATAACCGAGACTGCCATCAGGCATCTCAGGAAACCTAATTACCTGTTAAATCTTTAATCTTTGATTTCTAAGTAATGGAAAATTCTAGGTGTTATGGTGAACTCACCTATATAGGGATAGTGGACTCTCCCTCTTAATATAAGTAACAGTGTAGAGAGTAGTCAGAGAGAAAATACAGACCAGTACCTTGAACCTAAGAGACATTTGTACTTACATACAATCTTTTATGTTGTACTCCACAACACAAGGTCAGTTCATAAATATTTGTAATAGCTAACTTTAAATAAGATTTTTAGACAGGATTTAGTTTCCTCAAGAATAAGTTGTGCTGCAAACACTTTTCACAAATTTATTTAAGTAATGAAGCAGTGGCATAAAAAAGAAAAAACTATAATTATCAAAACCAATTAAACTGCAGGGATAAGAAATTAATTAAAATTAATTAAAATCAAGGTTTTTCTTTACTTTTACAAAAATTCACAATGACGTGTGAAATCCTGTCTTTTTTCAAATAGAAAAAGGATTGACCATGTGCTTAAAGAAAAAGTTGAAACCAGATTTTGCAAGTAGATTAATAAGACATATGTATTTCTTAATCCAGTGAAAAATATAGAAAAAATCTTTGAATAATTTTTTTTGACATGTTTACAAAGCACACTGATGTTACAATGAATTACTGCACTAAAAATCAAATATTTCATTTCAGATGTTATTTCATTGATTTATTACTGCTAAAATAATGAAGGAATCTGAAATTACATAACACAAGAATATATTAATAAAATAATAAGTAAATTAAATGTATATTATATTTTGAATGTAGGAAAAACTGGAACAAGGAATGGCTAGTAAATTTTAACACCTCAAAAACAAAAATGCTTTTATTTAATCACAATAGAAATTCTTTTCTGAGTCATCAAAATGACTGATACTGTAGGATAAGAAATTGATTAAAATCAACCTTCTTCTTCACTTTTACAAAAATTCACAATGTGAAATCCTGATTTTCCCAAATAGAAAAAGGATTGACCATGTGCTTAAAGAAAAAGTCAAAACCAGATTTCACAAGTAGATGTTAAACTGATTTTCTGACCAATGGAAACTGACTTGCAAGACTTGAAAACTGACAATAAAATTAAGCAATGCCAAGCCTAGTCAGTACCTAGAGGGTTAATCACTCGGAAGTAAGAGTTGTTGTAAGCTTGGATATGTGGGTGGTATAATGGGTAACAGCTTGGAGTTGGAAATCATTGAACCAAGTTACAATTCCACCTATGTTTGTTATATTAACTATCATGCAAATACTCTTGGGAAAGATTTTAATTTACCTCTTCTTCCCAAAGCTATGGGTTAATTAGTAGGACTTATATTGTAGTAAATAAGAAATTAAGAATTAAAATCAACCTTCTTCTTCACTTTTACAAAAATTCACAATGACTTTCGAAATCCTGGGTTTTCACAAATAGAAAAAGGATTGACCATGTGCTTAAAGCAAAACCAGATTTTGCAAGTATGTGTTAAAATGATTTTTGACCAATGGGAGTGACTTGTACTACTTTAGGACTTAGCATCCAGTGCTAAATTCAAAGACTATATACATGACCTAGGCATCAGTCAAGAGTCAGAGAGATGGGAGCAGTGAAAAAGAGACACATTTCTAAAATGTAACTTCAAGCGACCCGGTCATTGTCCTCTTTCTCTTTCTCCTAATCTATTTCAACAATTACTACTAGAACATTTTGTATGAACTCTACCCTTAACCTCTTAACCTCTTAATAATGTTTCTAATTGAACATTAACTTCTACAACTTATGTTATTCCTCCTTTTAATAAATTTCTATTTAAACATTCAAAATGTATATTTTATTATTCCACTCTTCTAAACTAATCCACACATTCCAACTGACAACCAACCTTCTGATGACGAAAAACTTTCTGAAGAAAACCTGATGATAATTCAGCATAAAACTTGTAAGCTGTAGGCAGTTTGGTTAAGTCTGACACAAGGCTGAATGAAAGAAACATTAACCAGCCCCCCTATGCTACAAAACTAGCCTACACATGTATGTTTTTAGTGCAAGCTAACATATCTTATATCTTTCATCTTAGGTAATTTTAAGATGCTGAGTATAAAATCAGGTCCATTTTTATGGGTTAGCTTTATATTTTTTACAGAATTTGATTATATTTTTCTAAAAAAAACGACTATTTATAAACAAATTTTTAATAATGTTCAAATTAGTTTTAAAGGCTTCCTGAAAAAAAATGTAATAGTTATTAAATTTATGATTGCTCACTCAAACACTTGGGATATTTTTTATAATATGATAATACATGATACAAATTACTGTAATTTTAATAGTAAAAACAATAAAAAATGATATACATATTTGACAATAATTTTATCTATTCCTCCCTCTCATAAAAATATACCTGTAAACATTCACTAGCCTCTACCATTTGATATTTGATACCCCATCTGTCTCTTGTCTCTACATCCTGTAACCTCACCACTACCAGCTCTGTCCTGTTTCTACTTTGTTAACCTGGCCCCTTCCCCACTTTACCCCAGGGCCTTGCCATTTGGAACAAAATAATGTGTGATGTGGAATCTCTGTTAAAGATCCCATGTTGAAATGTGCATCCGACACCTTTGAATTTTGAAAATTTTCTCTAATTTATATTGGCTCTGTATTCTTAATAAATTGAGCTCTCTGCCTGCATCACTTTTTAATGTTAAAAATTTTTGAATATTAATTAGGATCAGGTTCTTGGAATTTACCTTCCTACTCTTCCACTTTGGATTAAAGAAAAACAATATATATATATATATATATATATATATATATATCTTGAAATGTTCTCCAGATATCTTAGCATTTTGCAAAATTAATTTGAATTCTTCTGTTGCTATCAATGAATTTTATGTTCCAGGCATCTTTCACTTTATTGAAAAGATTCTAGGATACATATGAATGGCCTTGGTGTTTATGTCTGGGAAAATCTTCCAATGGCAAGACAGGAATTGTTTCTTGGTTTTCCCAGATTTTTCTTTTATGTGCTTTTGACTTTTGTTATTGCACTCTTCTAGCTATCTCGTTTTTCTTTTGTCAATCTCCTTTTCCTCAGGACTGTAACATATTAGGCAAAATATCTGACAATATAGAAATTTCCCTCTCTCTACATTCATCATTTTACAGTTTTAATTGTTAAGTGTAACAGTAAATTCTATATTAACGGTTTCTTCTCTTGCTCTTCTCACTTGTGAATCTCTCTTCAAGCTTCATGCTTTTCAGTAAACTTTGATCTTCAAAAATTTAAATGTGATGTCAATTATTATCTTTCTCTTCTTAATTCCTCATTTTAAAAAATTTTTTTGTTCTTTTTTCTTAATAATGTTTTCTTTTTCTCCAGTTCTCATTCAGTCAGTAATCACCTTACGTCTTAGTAGGTTTTTTTGACTTGCTAGGGATGAACTGATTACAGTAAAAGTTAATTTGGTATCGACACAGTAGGGATATCATATCATACTAATAATTTTCAATGAAAATATTTTTTTCATTTTATCTGAAACTGATTAATTAATGTTCTAATAATAAAGTGTCTGCCATAATTTGAATTTGCTGAATTAATTTATTTGTTTCACAAAATCTTAACTAAAAAAATAAATAATTAAATCAATTTTTAGAATAATGAGTTCTTAATTCCAAAGTCACAAGCCTATACCAGGGAAGTTTGAAAAAAGTTTTCAACAGACAGTACCTCTTCTTCAAGAAAAAGTGCTGAGGGGTCTTGAGCAATCTTTCCCCAGTGTTGTTGTTAATGGTTAACCCACTTTAAATTGACCTTGTATCACAATCAATAATGATGTGGACTCACTAAAAAATACTCATTCCAATGTCTTAACCTGAATGAAACTTAATATAAATTATGTTTTAATTTGAAATAAGTTATCGCTTAATCAGTAATCTAGGATTTTATGTTTAAATAAGAAATCTACTAACAAAGTAAATCTTAAAAAAAATTTCTTTATAATGTATAGTTTTTTATTTTATTTGTTCTCTTTTTTTCAGGTTTTATTTGGGCGGAATGCAAGCAGTTATGGGAGGAAGGATTAAAAGCATATGTTCGACAATGGTGGAATTGGTTAGACTTTATAATGTTATCTCTTTACCTCGCCACCTTTTCGTTGAGAATAGTCGCATACATACAAGTGGAGTCGGGTAAATACGGGCCTGACAATATGCTGAGAAAGAACTGGCCAGTTAATGATCCGACTTTAATATCTGAGGGATTATTTGCTGTCGCAAATGTATTCAGTTTTGCCCGAATTATTTTTCTGTTTCAAGCAAACCAACATTTAGGACCCTTACAAATATCTTTAGGGTGCATGCTTATCGACATTGCTAAATTTTTATTCATATTTTTCTTGGTTTTGACATCATTTGCCTGTGGTCTAAACCAACTTTATTGGTATTATAATCCAAGCAATAATCCAGGTAACAGGGCATTCGCAACGTAAGTATTCATTACATTTTATTTATTCATTTTGTTAAATAAATATGTTTGAAGAAAGAATGGTTCTGAGTGGAAGTTGCTGATGTCAAGAAAATGTTTTTTCCTTTGCTTTCAGACATTTTTACCATAGACTGATAGAATTTTTTTTTAAATTTAAAAAATAATTTTAAAATTAGACTAAAATAAAAAAGAAAAGAAAATTAACAAAAAAAGAAAAATTCAGAATAACGACTCCTGAAAAATGAAAATTAATGAATTTAATAAGGAACTGATAAAAGATTACAAACTTGTTTTAAAACATTTTTCAAAATTGGCCTTGTCTACATTCTGAAGTGATACGGCACACAAAAAGATAATTTCTCTGTAATTATACACCATTATTAATTTCTTGTATTATTTTGTTTTGTTCTTAATTTCATTATTGTTATTGGAAATTTAATCAATTCCACTTAAAATGCACACTTATTCTATAATAAATAAATTATAATAATCTATAGTTTATTTCTTGAACATAATATCCATATAAATATAAAAAAATGATAAAAAAAGTTATCTGATATTTTAATTTGGTGCTGTTCTGTGAAATCACAAAGGAAAAAGATATCAAATATTGGAAACTCCTGAATCTATATAAATTCTAAAGATTATTTCATTTTTGACCTTTTTTTAGAGAAAAAGGCACAGAATTATGCATCAATGGAAGAGTTTCTGAAATGTGAATAACTATTTATTCTGAAGAGAATTTTAAGATGTCTCTGTTGCGACAATTAAAGTAATCAATAATAATAAAAAATGTATTGAGTTTAATTTTTAATCTTTTATTTTGTGTGCTGGGGCCATTATTCTGCACTTTTAGCATTGTCCATTTATTATGAGAATCATTTGCTTTACATTACAATCTTGGTAAAAATACCAAAATTCATTTACAAATGGTATCAAAACTTCCATGTAGGACCATTCTTTAACATAAAAACCAAGTAAAAGTTATGTCAAAATGAAAAAAGTCTTCCATGTGACGTGTTTCATCCTTTTAGAATTTTATTGGATGAAAACCATGTCAGATGAAAATTTTTACCTATTTTGTCATACACCTTTTCATTAAAAAAAATTGTCCTTGATATATAAAAAATTAAATATTGTTAGCTCATATATATATATATATATATATATATATATATATATATATATATATATATATATATTCATGAATATGAATGTTTATAATACAGCTGGGAAAAAATACATGAAAATTTTGAAGATGAACTAACCAGACATTTTCCTTCATGGACTTCTAGATTAGTAGATCAACAAAACTATATTTGATATATGCAAATTATCATTCATAATAAATAAAATTTGAATAAACAAAACACTAATTACTATATATATATATATATATATATATATATATATTGATGTAAATTAATAAATATACATATGACGGTGTACATAATTATAGTATTATTATCAGGTGATAATAAAACAGTGCTCAATGAATAAACAGAGCTGCATTATATATATATTGATAAATATGCATATTATCCTGTATCTATGGAATGATTTGGAGTTTCATGCGTTATACAATCATCAAAATTCAAATCTATTTGACCATCAGTTTGAAATATGCACCTGATGATTGCATGATGCATGAAACTCAAAGTTGTTCCATAGATATAAAATGATAAGTGTATATATATATATATAATCCAATTTTGCTTAATAAAAGAAGAAATTTAATGACCACATGTGTCATAGAAAAAATACTTACTTAAATTCTTAGATCAAGATTGATATAGATACCTCCTTTTACGTTTGTCCTTTTCTTTCTTTCTTTCTTTCTTTCTTCCTTTTCTTTCTTTCTTTCTTTATTTTCTTTCTTTCTTTCTTTCTTTCTTTCTTTCTTTCTTTCTTCCTTTACACGAAATATGACTTTTAACAATTATAACTTAAACCCCTTTTATATGTGCTCCTTACATTTTTAATTTTTAATTCTAAATTTTACCTCTTGATTTTCTTTTTTCTTTTATCTTATTTTTATCTTTATTTAAAATTTTATAATCTTTCTTTCCTCCAAAATATGACTTTTAACAATTATAACTTAAATCCCTTTTATATTTGCTCCTTACATTTTTAATTCTTAATTCTAAATTTTACCTCTTGATTTTCTTTTTTCTTTTCTTTTATCTTATTTTTATCTTTATTTAAAATTTTATAATCTTTCTTTCCTCCAAAATATGACTTTTAACAATTATAACTTAAATCCCTTTTATATTTGCTCCTTACATTTTTAATTCTTAATTCTAAATTTTACCTCTTGATTTTCTTTTTTCTTTTCTTTTATCTTATTTTTATCTTTATTTAAAATTTTATAATCTTTCTTTCCTCCAAAATATGACTTTTAACAATTATAACTTAAATCCCTTTTATATTTGCTCCTTACATTTTTAATTTTTAATTCTAAATTTTACCTCTTGATTTTCTTTTTTCTTTTCTTTTATCTTATTTTTATCTTTATTTAAAATTTTATAATCTTTCTTTCCACCAAAATATGACTTTTAACAATTATAACTTAAATCCCTTTTATATTTGCTCCTTACATTTTTAATTTTTAATTCTAAATTTTACCTCTTGATTTTCTTTTTTCTTTTATCTTATTTTTATCTTTATTTAAAATTTTATAATCTTTCTTTCCTCCAAAATATGACTTTTAACAATTATAACTTAAATCCCTTTTATATTTGCTCCTTACATTTTTAATTCTTAATTATAAATTTTACCTCTTGATTTTCTTTTTTCTTTTATCTTATTTTTATCTTTATTTAAAATTTTATAATCTTTCTTTCCTCCAAAATATGACTTTTAACAATTATAAATTAAATCTCTTTTATATTTGCTCCTTACATTTTTAATTCTTAATTATAAATTTTACCTATTAATTTTTCTTTTCATTTTTCTTTTATTTTAACTTATTTTTATTTTTATTTAAATATTCAATTTTTCCTACATTTTCATATTTGGAGTAGATAGACTAAACTATCGCCTGGTTCACACTCCACCCATGTCTATTGAACAGGTGAAGAGGCTCATCCCTTGTTCCTTATTTAGGATGTGGTTTCCGGCTTTCTCTTTTCCAATCTTTTCACACTTTTCTTTTTTTTTCAATTGGAGTAGATAGACTAAACTATTGCTCGGTTCACTCTTCACCCACGTCTATTGAACAAGTGAAGAGGCTCATCCCTTGTTCCCTGTTTCGGATGTAGTTTCCGGCTTTCTCTTTTCCAATCTTTTCACTCTTTTCTTTTTTTTTTCAATTGGAGTAGATAGACTAAACTAAACTATTGCTTGGTTCACACTCCACCCACGTCTATTGAACAGGTGAAGAGGCTCATCCCTTGTTCCCTGTTTAGGATGTGGTCTCCGGCTTTCGCTTTTCTAATCTTTTCACTCCCACATAGCCCCCTGCACTTCAGTGGTGTTACCACCTTGGTCGGGCTGATATGATTAAAAAAAAAAAAAAAATATACAATTAATATCTGAATATTTAAATTTTTAAGCCTCATGATTTCTTCTTCCTGCATTTTATTATTTTAAATTTTAAATTTAAATTTTAAATTTTAAATTTAAATTTTTATCTACACACAACCTTAGAATATTTAAATTTTTAATCTTGTTATTGAAAAAGCAGTAACTTAAATTTATAAGATTTAATTCCCATGAACATAGAGTGAACATAAATTCAAATTTATTAAACTGTCAGTTTGAAATATGCACCTGATGATTGCATAATGCATGAAACTCCAAGTCATGCCATAGATGCAGAATATGTATATTTACTAATATATATATATATATATATATATATATATATATATAGTAATTTTGTTATTACAATGGTTTATAAAAGCATAATGTCACTACACAAGAATTTTCATATTTCAAAACAGAAGTGTTCCTCTTCAGGTGATATATATATATATATATAGTAATTTTGTTATTACAATGGTTTATAAAAGCATAATGTCACTACACAAGAATTTTCATGTTTCGGAACAGAAGTGTTCCTCTTCAGGTGATAGAGTTCTGTTCCGAAACATGAAAACTTAACTTTTGTGTAGGGATATTATGCTTTTATAAACCATTTAATAACAAAATTACATTATCAAGCCCTATTCTGTATCGTGCACTCTTTATAAAAGTAAATGCTTGAAAAGTGTTTTTTTAATCTACGTGTTTTTTCACATTCTTGTAATATATATATATATATATATATATATATATATATATATATATATATATATATATATTAGTCATTCACATACAAGCCCGTTTCACTGTATGACAGCTCATCAGTGTGGCTAGACACATATCCACTTGCTTCTGGCCAGGATCAAAACTTGACCGATTTGGTCTCAGTTAGAGTTGCTACCTCCTAAGCCATAGGTACATGGAATCAGAGAAGTAAAATTTTAACGTCTTATATATAAACAGTGTATGTACACACACCAGTCACTGAAATAATTCATTTCTGAAGAATAATGTATATATTGCAGAAGTAGAAACTGTTTTTAAAATTTTCTTCTCTAGAAAGCTCAATCATAATGAGAGCATAATATATTAGTCATCCACATAAAAGCCTGTGATACACATAGCTCATCAGTGTGGCTAGACACATCCACTTGCTTCTGGCCGGGACCAAAACTCAACCGATTTGGTGTCAGTCGGAGTCACTACTATATATATATAATACATCTCTGTTGATACATTGAGCACTGTTTTATTAACTCCTGAATAATAATACTATACATATGTACAGCCTCCTCATATGTATATTTATTTAATTCACATCAGTAAAATGAGGCAAGAAGTAAAGGAAGCATTTTATTGGAAGTCTCATTTACTTTGTCTTTGCAAAGACATCATAAAATGTCAGACAATATTGATTGACTTTTTTTTTTAGATTAAATAATCATTTTAATAACTTTTTACTTCTTACAATTTCATAATTTTTTCCCGGCAGTCATTGTTTTTTTTTATGTTCTTCTCTGAGCCTTTTTTACTGGCGGCCATGTTTTACAATTTTATTCAATAATATTCACATTAATTTCTGCTTCCTGTCCTATCAGGAAGGTTGTTGTTGTATATTGAACTTGGGCGTCAGAGGTCATCCTCACCCCCAGGTATTACCTTACCTTTGAAAGTGGGGATGGGGTCATTACCTAGTGCCAAAGGTATGGCTAAAAAAGAGGGAATTACTGAGGGGTCTTCAGCGATCTTTGGATGGTTACCAAATTCCACTTTAAAACTTTTTTGAACTTCATGTCACATTCTGCGTGAGTGAGTGCATAAATAAAAATGTTTATATCACTTAAAAAGGTAAAGATTCGGTTAAGCAACGATTATTTTATTTTTCTGTGAAAATACATTTTATGGTATTTTCATTTTATCTGCTCTTTATGAAAATTACTTTTTCACTTTTCTCTATCTTATTCATATTGTACCAGATGTACCATTGCAAGAAATTAATGTAAATGCATTATTTTTTTAAAAGTGGACGTGAAATAGTTGGTTCATAAGCAGTGATTTGGTTTATTTTAAACTTTGTGTGGAAAGCCAGTAGATTTTTTTTAACTGTTTAACAAAGTGAGGAATCTATGACAAAAATTCAAAGGATATAAAATAACAGGCTCTCTTATCCCAAAAAGTAGACAAAATTCCAGTCTCATAAAAATTTAATTACTTTCATTAAAAATTCAAAGAACTTTCAATTCAAATTTTAATGTTAAATCGAGACATAGTACAAGAAATTTCTGTTGGGTACTTCACAAGTTTATGAGTTTGCTGTTTTTGTGATAGAAATTCATAGTAAATTGAGCCAACCTAAAAAACGTTTTCTTTTCTGACAATGCTAGAGTCACATAGGGAGTCCTAGTATCCCGTAAAAAATCCAACTTTTTGAAAGAAAGACGTTCATTTTTTTTATATTTGTTTAAAAATTTTGCTCTAAAACGTAAACAAACTACACAGATGATTGTATATATGAATATTATGCCAAATTAAGATCTTAAATAAAGTTTATTTCTTTTCATTGTTTTGTTTTTAAATAACTTTCTTGCAAGTGTAAGTGTTTTACAGCTTGTGAAATAGCAATTTGGTAGAGACTTCTTAGGTACTCAAAGGAAACACAGAGAACAGTTTCAAAAAAAAGCTTCTAGAATGTGTAAGGGACTCTGTCTTAAAATCTTCTGATTTGTGACCCCCCCCAACAATCCGTGATATTTTTATTAGAAAGGAATGTCCACTTTTTGATAAAAAAAAAATAAAATAAGTACTGTGGGCTTCCAGAACACCCAGATTAAAAAGGCGGTTTTAATTCAGGGTATTCAGTCCACAAAAGCACAACAATAATTTTGAGAAAAAAACAACACAAGAAGAAAATGTTGTATAAAAATATAAAAATTTTGTATTTGACAATATATATACAATATAAACAATTTGTACAATTCTGTGTATCTTTTGTTTGATAGCAAAGTCTCTTTTATATTTACATGAATTTTGATTGAAAATAAAAGTGTCTGTTGTATTTGAACAAATGTTGTTGAATATAAAAGTGTCTGTTGTATTTGAACAAATGTTGGTTGAGTATGAAAGTGTTGGTTTTGAGTCTGTAATTACACAGAGTAGTAGTGCAATGTTTCTTTCCTTTTTATGTATCAGCCATTTAGTAGGTGGAAAAGGAAAGTGTTTCAAATTGTGTTGAAAAGGAGTGTGAATGTGAATTCCTGAGGGGAGAGGAAGAGAGAGAGAGAGAGAGAGAGAGAGAGAGAGAGAGAGAGAGAGAGAGAGAGAGAGTCCAACAGTAATAGTAGTAATTGGTAGTGTATGTGTAAAATGATGAATCAGTCTACTTAACTTAGTAAGTCTGTGTTACTTCTCCTTTCTGGTTGCTGAGAGCTGTGAAAAGTTTTATGGCTGTTGCAGGTGTTTCCTCCCTTCTTTCTATTCTTAACGGTTGAGTGGGCAAAGAATTAGTTTGTTGGCACTGGCCTCTTTGATGTAGGTGCCTATCTGACTGTGTGTATTTGACACTGCACCTTTTGGGCTTGACTGGCATGGCAGACTGACTCTCTTACTGAGAGATTGACTGCTTGCTTGAGAGACGGATCAACTGAACTGCTGTCTCTCACTGACCCTCTTGACTAACTGCTGTGACCGGTCAGGAGACCTCCTTAAATATAGAATTCTGGTCATGTGGAAGGATCCCAGAACAATTTTTTCTTTAGCTGTGAAAAAAACATTTTGCTGACATATTTTGAATTTCTCGATTTGTCAACCAATCAGGATTCAAAATATGATTTTTTACACTGGCTTGTGAAAAAGAAGAGCTTTTAGCCGCTTGGATCATCTTTTGTGAGTGTGCAATATTACTTTGAGTTTTTCTCAAATGTTGTAGTTGTTTGAATTTGATTTTGCAGGTGTGCAATTTATTTTGTGTTTTTCTTAATTGATTGATGGATTATATAAGATATATATATATATATATATATATATATATATATATATCCTATATGCTGTCACCTGGTAGAAATAGTGATGTTTGGTTAGGGTGCCTCCGATCTGCATTTGTTTTTGGTTTTGATTAGGACATCATTTGCAGGGATGAAGGAATGGACAGGAACTGAGAGTTGAAATTCTTTTGAAAGAAGGATATTCTGAATGTGTTATTGCTAAAAAATTAAGCCTATCAAAAAATGGCATGTATTATTGCCTTCAACAACTTTATGAAACTGAGTTAAATATTGACAGTAAAAGATCTGGTAGGCCCAGAGCAACATCGATTGTAGAGGATAGGCACTTGATTATATCTAGTAAGAGGAATAGAAGAAAAACCACTCCAGAATTAACAATTGAAATGAATTCTACTCAGCAACATTATGACTTCATTCTGCTGGGCTTAAAGACTGTGTAGCAGTTAAGAAACCACTATTAAAGAAGGAGAATAAGGGATGAAATTGATCATACAGTTTGAAATGAACTTTGTAAAAATGAACAAATGTTGTTTAAATGGTTGCAGGATGCTTGGAAATCACTTTCACAAGCTTATTTCTATAAGTTATTAGAAAGAATGCCAAAGGATTTGCTCTGCAGTAATAAAGGCTTGTGGTGGTTTCTTTGATCAAAAGAAAATATAAATTAACTTTAATTAAATTTGAAATTACTCTATGTTAATTTTGGTTTTAATTATTGTACAATTGTGAGCAACAATAAAATATATCTATATTTATTTTTCTAAGACATGAAATTTGTTATTTCTTTCTCTTAGAGAATAAATCTAAGTGGTCCCAAACTTATGGTCGGTAGTTAAAAATATGATTGTAGGTGTGCCAATATTGCGCAGTCAAAAGTGAGAATATCGTTGAAGTATGGAGTTCAAAATTTGGGTTGCGAAAGAGAACAATCTAGTATAATATCAAAACAAGACTCTTTTTAATTTTGTTAAGATACATACTAGGAACATAGATTAATGAAATGGGTAGACAAGAATTTTTAATAGCAAGTTGGATTTAGGTTTTTAAAAATTTGATTTTGTACTACCTGATCTGATAAAGGGGCTGGATTAGGTTAAAATTAGAATTATGTAATTATGATAAACTAAGTTATATTGCAGTATTGAAAACCAAATAAGTATTGTGTGGGTCATTAATTTTAATGAAATAATTTTGAAGTAATATTAGAGCATAAGTTATTATTGAATGTTATAATTAATTAACTCTTAAAGAGAAATTTCTGCTTTGTATTGAGCACTCTTTATAAAAGTAAATGCATGAACAGTGGGTTTTAATCTACCTGTTCTTTAACTTCCTTAAAATACATATGTATACACTACTGGCCATTTAAAAAATCATGTATTTCATACAATATTTTAGTATTTATTGCCAAGTGAATAACTGTAAATGAAAAAAGAATGGTTCTTTTGTTAATGTTGCAAAATAATATGTCCATCAAATAAATTTATAAATATTTAGTAATTACCTATATTGCAGTTTCATCAGTAAAAGAGTAAAGAAAATTTAGGGTGATTTGAACAAGTTCATCTTTGCTTCCTTGCCTTACAAAATTTTGCAAAGTAATAACAACAAAGGAAACATTATATTTTCATTTGGCAATAAATACAAAAAATAGTATGAAATACATCATTTCTTTTAAAAACTGGGTTGGCCTAATAATTATGGCCGGTTGTGAGTGTGGGGGGGTTATCCTTTGGGAATGACTTATTTCCTATACCTAGGTTTCAACCATTCAGTATCTTCACTTGATTTATGATAACTTATTATAAATTACCTAAAGATAACAAAAGGTTGAAAAATAGGCTGCAAAAATAAACCATTTACAAAGGAAAAATATTCAGAAGTTATGTAATATAAATCTATTAAACATTTTTTACTACAACTGAGACCTGCTCTAATTTAATTAGAACCAAAAACTAATTAATTATATCTTAGTAGTAGAAAGAACTAATGGAATGACATTCCATAGTTTCTAGCATTTACATTTTAACACTGCTCGATATGTAGTAGAGCAATATTTGTAGCAATATTCTTATTAATTATATAATAAAAACATTCTTTTAGCTACACAAGAGCTGTCATTTTTCAGTGCAATATTCAGCACCTTATCAGGGGATACAGAGTCAGGAAATGACATTCCATAGATTGTAGCATTTACTTTTTAATACTGCTAGATATGAGGAGGGCAATAATTGTAGCAATATTTGTAGCAATATTCTTATTAATTATATAATAAAAACATTCTTTTAGCTACACAAGAGCTGTCATGTTTCAGTTCTATATTCAGCACCTCATCAGGGGATACAGAGTTAGGAAATGACATTCCATAGTTTGTAGCATTTACTTTTTGACACTGCTCGATATGTAGTAGAGCAATATTTGTAGCAATATTCTTATTAATTATATAATAAAAACTTTTTTTTAACTACACAAGAGCTGTCATGTTTCAGTGCAATATTCAGCACCTTAGCAGGGGATAGAGTCAGGAAATGACATTCCATAGGTTGTAGCATTTACTTTTTAACAGTGTTCGATTTGTAGCAGAGCAATATTTGTAGCAATATTCTTATTAATTATATAATAAAAACATTCTTTTCACTACACAAGAGCTGTCATGTTTCAGTGCAATATTCAGCACCTTAGCAGGGGATAGAGTCAGGAAATGACATTCCATAGGTTGTAGCATTTACTTTTTAACAGTGTTCGATTTGTAGTAGAGCAATATTTGTAGCAATATTCTTATTAATTATATAATAAAAACATTGTTTTAGCTACACAAGAGCTGTCATGTTTCAGTGCAATATTCAGCACCTTATCAGGGGATACAGAGTCAGGAAATGACATTCCATAGGTTGTAGCATTTACTTTTTAACAGTGTTCGATTTGTAGGAGAGCAATATTTGTAGCAATATTCTTATTAATTATATAATAAAAACATTGTTTTAGCTACACAAGAGCTGTCATGTTTCAGTGCAATATTCAGCACCTTATCAGGTGATACAGAGTCAGGAAATGACATTCCATAGTTTGTAGCATTTACTTTTTAACAATACCCAATAAGTAGTAGAGTAATATTTGTAGCAATATTCTTATTAATTATATAATAAAAACCTTTTTTTAGCTACACAAGAGCTGTCATTTTTCAGTGCTATATTCAGCTCATTATCAGGTGATACAGAGTTAGGAAATAACATATAAAGTAATAGTACCCATTGTGCCCTTATTCTAGTGGATGTGGGTAGATATACCAATAGCAAGTTAACTATGGCTAATGGCAAGGGTTAGATGATGGATGAGAGAAATTTGAGAGCCCACTACAAAGTCCTTACGTTAAGTGATATATAGGGAAATGGATTAGAGGATAGAGGTGAGTGAAATATATTGATAGGACGAGAAAGGTGTAGTGGATATAGACATTGGTTAGTTCCTGACTTAACTCTAATGGTTTTGAGTTCAATACCTGGCTACAGCAGTGGTGAACAAATAACTTGCAGGGTTAGAGGGAGATAACTCATGACTTCCAATCAAGGCTTTACGCAAGGAATGAGTATGATATACTCCAGTGATTGTAATAAAGGGTTCGGTTTGAAATTCCTGACTCCTGAAGTAGGCTGGAGCGTACAACAGCTGAAATGTCGTACAAATGACAACAAAGATGAGGACAATAGTCCGAATAATGTAAATACTATATATGAGCCATCTTCAGAGGGTTTACAAGGATGTTAACATTAAAACATCCACCATCAGCGATGATTTTATCTTGTGTTGGCATAAAGCTAGGCAACAATAACAGTTACCAAAAATAGTAAACGTAGTTCATAAATTTGTAATGCAGTTCTATGACGTTACACTGCATGAGAGCTCGAAATGATGACAGAACCATATATTTAAATGCAATGTAATGTGTTATGACCAGATTTAAATGTAATTTTATTAAGTGTGGGTTGCTTGAATTTAATGTAGATGACCTCCAATATCTGAAGGTTCTTTTACTGTGTATATGAGTAAGGATTATTGTATTGTTGACTAAAATCTGACTGATATTACCTACATGACTACGTTTTTCTAAGAAATGTTGTTTCATTGTACCCTGATCAGAAAGGTGAAATGTAAGTCTACAGGAGATTGTGGTTGTAGTAAAACTAATATATGTAGTGGGTTTATTATTAGTACCAGAGATACAATCTCTGAACGGGCATGTAAATTGATACACTACATTGGATACACTACATTGTAGAGGATTTAGTTGCATGCTTGTAGGGTTATTAGAGACTATGAGGTCAATTGTTTTGAATTTTTATAATATATGATGAATTTAATTTGATTATTATTATTTATTGGTCTAACATTTCTACATATTATATTTTTGAGAGTTTTTTCGTCTTGTTTGTAATTATTATGTATTTGGTTGCAATAGTATAAGTTAACAGTGTTATGTTTATTTTGATGTACACCATTATTATTAATATTATCAATATTTTTAGAGCTATTGTTAAGTTTGTTGAGATACATTTTAATTTGTTGATCAATAACAGAGTTAGGAAATCCATTATTGACAAGTGTTTGCTTAATGTTGTGTAATTCTTTATAAAATATGGATTTGGAAGAAGATATCATTTGTGTGCGTTGAAGTAAGTTTTTTATAACAGCTAACTTATATCGTTGGGGGCATTCACTATTATAATTAAGAAGACATGAGTTTATGCTAGTTGGTTTCTAATTTAGAGAATTAGTAAATCCATGTGTGCTTGAATCAATGAATACATCAAAGAATGTGATTTTGTTCTTAATATTAAGTTCTAATATAAATTTGAGGATGGAGTGACTTTCAAATTTGTTTTTAAGTTGTGTAATTTGTTCGATATTCTTAGATAAAATGAAGATGTCATCGACGTATCTTCCATATATAGAGGGTTTATTATTGTCATTAATTATTTTATTTTCTAAATTTGCCATATAATAATTAGAAAAGTGGGGACCTAAAGAAGATTCCATCACAATACCATCTATTTGTGTATAAATATTACCTAAGGGGTCATGAAAGAGTACTTGTGTGGTGCATTCTAATAATAGTTTTTTAATAGAGTTGGTTTAATATTGATTGATGGGAGAGTAGCATAATTGTATACATTACAGATAATGATGTCAATCATTTCATGAATGGGAACATTAATGAATAAGTTTTAAACATCCAAAGATGCAATTATTTTATTGTTAGGTTTTACAGAATGGAAAATCTGTATAAATTAATTTGTGGAGTTAATACTATATTTACTAAGAAGGTAGGGAGTAATTAGTTTGTTAAGTGTTTTCGAAATGTTATAATATACTGGTGTGGGTATTTGTGAAATGATAGGTCGGAGGGGATGATCTTTTTTATGGATTTTTACATTTCCATAAAGGTAGCTGGCTGATAGTCACCTATAATCTTTTGAAGTTTATAGGATCCAATTTCAGTATTGTTTGCAGTAATAAGTTTATTAATATGTTTTTTAAGTTTGGAGGTGGTATTACTAGTTAATTTTTTAAATTTATTGTGATCATCTAGAATGGCCTGTAATTTGGAGTGATATTCATGTTTATTTAAAATAACAAATGTATTGGTTTTATCAGCACATCAGATAACAATATTTTTATTTTTTAGATGTGCAGCTGCTTTTATTAGAGACATATTGATAATATCATTAGGATTTTATGGTAACAGTATTTGTTTAGAACAGCTCATGATTAAACATAAATAATAGACATTCATTGTGTCTTATATTTAACAGTATATGTTTAGAAAATTATCTGCTGCCTCAATACACAATATATATATATATATAATTTGTGTAACACGTTTGTTCTTGAGAAGGACTTAAGTCTAAAGAAATGTTTTTGTTGATTGAATTATATATGTGTAGGAAGGGAGAGGGAAACATACAAAAATACAAGCATACTATTATGGGAACCACAATTGTATATTTTAAGCAGTTTCAAGAACTCTTTTAGCTACAACCATATGCAGGCCCGTATTTGCATTACTAGAAATAAGCAGAAAATAGTGATGTCTTACCCATTGCAATAGTGAAACAAAGTGAAGTATAGTCTAGATTTCTATTTTCTTTATTAATTTCTGTTACGTTTGAAAAGTTTGAAAAACTCATAAAAGTTGTAAAACATTGAATAAAGAAACAATTAGTCCAGGGAATCAATCAAAAATTGGTAACTGTGAATCAAATTCAATTCAGAACAGCATCCAACACAGTCATAGAATTATTATTTTGTTTATAGAAATACAACACTTTGTTTTGCTGTGATAATTGCTTGTAATTTAGATGCACTAATGCAGGACTTGTTTTAAAGGACAAAGAAAATGAAAACTGGAGGTAATTGTTAAAAACAATTTATTTTTTTCTTAAATCTTTTAACAACAGCAGCAACAATAATCATAATAGTAATAATATTATAATAACAATAATACTAATAACAGAAATAATTAAAAAATGTCCAGCTAGTATTATACACGTGTCCAGATGTTTTTCATTGTTATTGCGAATGACATTGTTGTGAACAAAACAAGTTCTAGATTCAAAAATTAAAATGCTAACCACTGACTCATTGTTAGAAATAAATTAATTTACTCGAATTTACAAAACCTTTGTTTAACACACACAAAACTCGTAAAATTTCACACCTCAATGTGAATGTTTTTCGGCTAATAGAAAACTAGGAAACATCTAAAAAAACCAAATTCAAATGATTTTTAATTATCAGACACAAATTCTTTTTCATAAGCTGATGCGAAGTTTGTTTGTCATCCAATGGAAAACCCAGAATCACATCTGGGAGGGAATTCCCAAATGACCTTTTTCAAATAAAAGATGGAGCAAGCTCAAATGTCAACAGAGAGAAAAGAAAACAAGAGTAATTAACATGTCCCTCAACAAAGGTCAAACGATTGTTATTACTATCATCTCTATCTTTTTCCCTCACCTCCTTATTCTCATGGCTCACCTGTCTGCCTTTTCATATACTTGATAACCAGACAGAACCCTTTAAGACTGAGTGAATACTTCACAAAGTTACTCCTACCAGCAATAATGCTCGTACATACATACATACACACATACGTTCCTGCTTATGTACACATAAGCTCATTCTTGCAAGGACTACTATGAACATTTTAACGATCTTGTATCAGCCAAAATACATTAATTTTATTTGTAAAAATCTTAATTAATTTATATTTATATAAATTTATTGTTTCAATTTACAATTTGATTTTCTTGTTTTGTACCCCTCTTATAGTGGGCTGTCTTCTAACAAGGCCAAATCAAACTAATCTGTTTCAACACACATACACTTCACTATAATGGATAACCCACTATAACATATTTCTGTTACATCATACAATTTCAACATGCATTGTAGATTTGAATTGTATCTTGTTTTTTATTATAGCTAAGTGTCTTTGTAAGAAATAGTGGTGATTCTATGGGGGAGGGGGAAGAAGGGGCTAAAGCCTCCCCCTTCTTGAATTTTGGCTGGCCCCTTGTTGGCCCCACCCATTTTCATAAGCTTCAAAACTTTATGAAACTTATCAGTCTCTAGTTTTGATAAGATTTGATCTTCAGCACTTTTCTCTCTGCATTTTCTTTTTCATTTAGCTTCTTTTTTTTTTTTTAAAGAGACCAGTTTGAAAGAAAACCAAAATAAAACAATTAGATATAAAGAAACAGCCATCTTCTTAGGGAGGGAAAGAGACTTAATAGTCATATTTTCATATCTGAAGGAAGATATTAATTTGAAATAATGTCCTCAACTTGATACGTCGATAGGCAGTCAGTGATTTATAGCAGAGTGAAAGAATTAGTCATTAATTATGATGTCTGAATTTTTCTCCCCAGAAAAATCTTGGTCCCCCACTTTCAGAGTTCCACAATCACCACTGGGTAAAGAATAGCATTGCCAAAAAAAAAAAAAAAAAGTGGAATTGACAGTCTATAGATAAACCAAACTCTTTTATTAAGACTGTCTTCCTATCTGAATTTCTCAAATCATTTGTTATGTTTCTGTTATACATTCTGATTACATTCTAAATTCATTCTGATTATTTTTTTTTTAATTTTATCATATTTCTGTTGGGACACTCTCCACCTTTCCACAGAAATAGACTATTCAAATCACTATATAAAATAGTAGTGATTATACCTTGAGTAAGGAAGTCGAGTGAGCGAGTCAGGTATTTCCAGTATTGCACTGGAAGTGTTCTACTAGTCAATCTATTACGTCTCTACGATGATACTGTATACTAATTACCTTGTTCTGTATTCTACTAATCCTCACCTCTTGTAAATACTTCTCTTTTCCTGTCAATACACTTCACTATTACTTCATTTCACTATTTTACTATTTTATACTATTTTATACTATTATGTTGTTTTGTATTATTTCACATAATTCTGTTACCCGACATAACAATTTCAAAAACAGCATTTGTCTAATGACTGAGATTATATGTAGTTTTTTTGTTTAATAATTTAAATTTAGATTTAGAATCTGTAATGTGATCGATTCCAACTTGGTAGTCATTTTTTCACTGGTGCAATGTGGCTTCCCTGTGTCTCTTCTACAAATGCTTTCATGGCATCTGCTCCAATAAACTATATGTTAGATAGCAATATACAACAAACACGGGTGTATATAAAAATATGAGTTATATTTTTATTAATGAACGATGGACCGTGTAGCCTAGTGAACAGAGAGTGAGAGTGCGCTTCCAGGGTTGACGGGGGTGGGGGGTGTCGTATCTGTTGCTCCTTTGGTCTGGTCTGGCTCTCTGCCTGACTCTGTCTCTCTGCCCAGACTCGTCTGTCGTGAAATCCGTGCCCGAGGTCTTTTTATCTCCAAACCGGTACTTCCGATTTTTTGCCTCGCCTACGCACGCCCACGTAATTCTCAGAGACACCTGTTCTGTTTGCCTCTTGTAGCCATTTCCGCTACTGCCGGAAATAAGGTCAAACAATCATCCGTTCCTTTCAACGGCCGGAAAACGCCCCCGCTTCCTCACTTCCTCGGGTGGGCCTAGATTGTTATATTACATATAAACTATATATAAATTTACTCGAGCCACAAGATTAGGAACTAGGTCCCACATTTTTACTGTGAAACCAATAAATTTTAATCACAAATTCTACTCCAACAGCTTCTTCTCTCACACTTCCACCTGTGGAATTCCCTTCCATTTACTTGCTTTCCCAACAGCTACAATCTCCAAGAATTTTAATGTAAAGTCATTAGTCATCTCCTGTCTCACTAACCTGCATCCTCTTTCTCATGCTCCTTTCTCTGTCCACTCCACTCATCAGTATTCTCATCCTTGTCTTACCCACTTCCTGACACCCACTATAACCTGTCACTGTTTCTCATAACTTTCTTCTTATATAACCCTCTGCAAAACAGTGGCAATAAAATGCCTTGCTTGGGGTGATATGATTATAACAAAAAGTACAAAATTATGTTAATTAATCTCTTCATCTTTGAAATTTGCACCTGGTCTTCATTTGGTCCTCTGCACACTGCTATGACTAATATCTTCTTTCTAGTGATGCTATTTAGTTAATTGGAAATCCTAATTTTTCTATTTTTATCTTATGCAAAACAACACAGAGTTGTTAACAGTATGAATTTAATTTCAAATCTAGTTTTCTGTTTTTTGTTGTCATTTTCATCTATCAGGTTGATGCAAAAGTTTTTGCTGGTTTGTAAAAGGGGCATTTTAAATCATTGTAATTTATTTTATGCATATTGTTATTACTTAAACATATCACCATGATTAATTTATAGCTTTTTCTTTCAGATTATTAAAGCATAATTCATATTTTTCTGCAATATTCTCACCCATGTTCTCTAGAAAACCTGTGACAATGTATTTCTTGTTGTGAGTCTTTGCTTTCATGACACGTTCAGACACCATTTTTGGGTAGGTTTGTCACAAGTGATGAAAAGTGCCATCTTGCCCCATCCTACATATTCTCCTGACCTAGCTCCCTCAGATTATCACTTATTTCGAGGATTACAAGACCATTTAGATGGCCTTAGGTTAACATCACAAGAGGAGATTGAACATGAGTCAGATTCATATTTCACATCCAAACCTAAAGAATTTTACAAGCAAGGCATTTATAAGCTTGTTGACAGATGGAATCAAGTTATAGAGAGCAAAGGTCATTATTGTTATGAATAAAGATTTTCAAAAACACAGTTTTTTTTCATTTTTAAGATGAAATTTTAAATCAGCAAAATCTTTTGCACCAACCTGATATTTAAGCCACTGCATCCTTCAGATTTCTATAGAGATGTTTTGTTGTCATTTCAATGCTCATTAAAGTAACAATGTGGGTTTTGGTTTTATAATAGTAATTGTAACATTAGCTGTTTCCTTAGAAGGAAACATTTATTGACTGAGCAGCCAGTGCTACTTTCAACTGAAATTTATAAAATCTTTGTCTTAAGACAATTTTTCAGCAAAAATAGTTTCTCAAATCCAGTAACTGTTATGGCTCTTTCCAGTATTAATGGAGGTTTTCTTCCTGACCTTTTCTTTGAAGTAGTGTTGAAGTAGTCAACATGTTGATGGTTTCTTCAACTTAGACATGATATCTATTTTAGCTGTTACTGCTGTTGAAATTCTTCAAGTGATGTGGCTTCTGCTATCTGGCACCATTCTTTGTTTATGATTCTGTTGAGCCATTCCACAACAGTAAATAAAAATAAGAATAGCTCTCACTAAGAGCTATAACCTTCATTTTCCTTAATGCCATTTTTAACCATTGAGCTGAGAAAGTAGTTCTATACAACTGACAGTTTAGATATTCCTGAACAAGTTTAGCATCATGAATGACCAAGAATACTATACAAAGTTTTGGGTTAATGCTTTGTAATAATTTGTGGTGTTGGGCAACACCTACACCTAGAGCTGTAACGAAAGACATGACTTACATCGGAATTCAAAACGAGCGTGACCGTTTCATGCCTGCAAGATAATAACAAAAAGAAATATTGCCGCTATTGAAGACACAATTTATGTGTGCCTATCTCATCCAAAAGAAGACGATATTTGCACACATGTAAATTTTGGCGATCTTGGAATGGCATGAAAAGTGGGGTGCCAGCAGTGCTGGGATGAAAAAGACTTACGAAAAGGAAGTAGGAGTGGCTTGATGTCTGTTTCACAACTGCCCTGTGTAATGAGGGGGAACCTGAAATTCATTTCCTTGAGGCAACCAAAGAAAGAAAAACAGTTGTCCTGCTTGCGAGCATCAAGGTATTTGAAATGCTTAGTATTTGTTCAGTTCCAAATCATAGTTTCTCTTTTTGAAAAGTCAATATATTTTGGGATGTTTATTTTAGTGCAATGGATATCAGCTCGGAATGAGAAATCAAAGAGCCAAGTTCAAATTCTGGTCATTTACTTACACACAAATACCCTTGGATAAGGTATGAATCAATTTATTCTCACTCCAGCTACAGCAAGACAAATTAGGTTCTATAGTCTTGGTTAGCAACTGTTCAGAAAGTAATGGTAACCCAGATCCTGGGTATGACAGTAAACTGCATCCGGCAGCAAGGTTGTGAGGAGCATGGAACCACCTCTTAATTGCTGTTGTTTCTAGATTCACCTGGACTCACAGTGGTAGCACCTGCTAGGGTCTCAGCAATAGGTAAATAGATAATCCCCCAAACCAGGGTCAAAATGCTATGAAGGCATTTACTAACAAAACATTTTTGAATGAAAAATATTACCAACAAAACATTTTTGAATGAAAAATATATTACCAACAAAACTTTTTTGAATGAAAAGAATAACTGATTTAAAATAAAAATACGTTTACAGCCTTAAATGACCATTTAGATGTTCATAGGCTGTTAAACAGAAACAAACAAACAAACAAAAATAATAGTAACCCACTGTGGAAAAATCCTCTGCCTACTCAGTCAGAGTTCAAAAGAGACATGATTGCTTGCACAGGTATCACATGTGATGCTTAACTGACTGATCTGGATAAAAGGATTGAATAGAAATATAGATTGGGTTCTATAGCCTTGGTTGGCAACTAGTCTACCGTAGAAAGAAATGGCAACCTACTGCAGGAAAATATTCTGCCTAGTCAGCCATGGATCAAAAGAGACATGATTGCCAAAGTGTTTATCATGTATGGCACTTAACTGACTGATCGGGATAAAAGGATTGAATAGCAGGACAGATTGGGTTCTATAGCCTTGGTTGGCAACCAGTCTACCACAGAAAGTAATGGCAACCTACTACGGGAAAATCTTCTGCCTAGTCAGCCATGGATCAAAAGAGACATGATTGCCCAAGTGTTTATCATGTATGGCATTTAACTGGCTGATCTGGATAAAAGGATTGAATAGCAGGATAGTTTGGGTTCTATAGCCTTGGTTGGCAACCAGTCTACCGCAGTAAGAAATGGCAACCTACTGTGGGAAAAACTTCTGCCTAGTCAGTCATGTCTTGAAAGAGATATAATCATCTGAAAGTATATCATGTATGGCATTTAATTGACTGATAAGTAAAAAAAAGTGAACAATTGAATTCTTAAATTCATATCTCACTCATAATTAACAAATGGTGTGAGAAAGAAAGAAATTCTCAGTAGTTTAGACATACTGGCATCACAAGTAATATATTGTAAAAGAGGAATACTAGAAAAACTATTTTTGATAAATGGTTCCATTTTTTGTAATAATTGCATTTTTGTGTATCAGAATCCAGACAAAGTGTCTCACTAAAAGTTTTGTTGTATAATTGGTAAATGACTCTCTTTGGAAACAAAAATTGAGTTCTATTTCTAGATATGTTTTCTGAGCAAGGATTAGATTAGCTACTCTACTAAAGATTTACTAATAGTAGTGATTCTACAAGGAGCCAGAAGGGGCCAAGGCCCACCTAGAATTTTGGCCGACCTCTTAGTTGGCCTCTACTTTTATAAGCTTCAAAATTTATGAAAGTGATCAGTCTCTGATTTTCATAAATTTTGATCTTCAGCACTTTCCCCTCTGCATTTTCTTTATCATTTTTTTAAAAAAATCAGAGCAGACAAATCAGTTCATTCTGGTAGTATTGACCCTTTGATTTTGTTTTGAAATGAATCTGTGTTCTAACAGCTTGAGAGTGGAAAAGAGGACAAGAATAGATTAGAACTCCACTACGATGAATGAAATTTAATTTAGTGAAGTAGTGGGGTGTCGTATGAAAATAAAGACGTTATTTGCGTTTGCCCCCACTCCTCCTCAAAAAGATCTCAGCCTGTAAGTGCCCTCCCCCACTTTCAGAGTTCCACAATTGCCAATGTCTATTGAAATTATCCTAACTTTGACTTGTGAGTGGAAGAGAAAGCAAGAATAGATTAGAACTCCACAACTTTGAATGAAAAGTTATTCTGTTTAATTTAGTGAAGTAACATACTTATACTTAAATTCATTCCTAAGTTGTGTATACGATAGTGGGGGTGTAGTATGAAAATGAAGACGTTGCTCGAGTTTGACACCTTTTCCTCAGAAAAATCTTGGCCCCTAAGTGGCCCCGCTTCACTTTCAGAGTTTCACAATTAGCACTGCATATATATATATATATATATATATATATATATAAGGCAGTAGGAATTTTCAAATTAAAAAAAATAATTTTTAAGGTGTTTTGATTATATAATCTATCCACTATAAAAAAAAGTATTGTAGCGGAAAAAAAAATCAGAGCCTAGTAATCACACTGTCCTGCAAGTATTGACATTAGTATTGACCCTTTGATTTCATTTTGAAATTAACCTCTCTTGTGTTCCAACAGCTTGAGAGTGGAAAAGAGGACAAGAATAGATTAGAACTCCACTACGATGAATGAAATTTAATTTAGTGAAGTAACATACTTATACTCAAACTCATTCCTAAGTTGTGTATACGATAGGGGGGTGTAGTATGAAAATAAAGACGTTGTTTGAGTTTGCCCCCACTCCTCCTCAAAAAGATCTCAGCCTGTAAGTGCCCCCCACTTTCAGAGTTCCACAATTGCCACTGTTTATTGAAATTATCCTAACTTTGACTAAACCTATGTTTATTTTTAAAGGTTTTCTAAAATTGTAAGTTTTGTAAACTGAGCCTGTTTATAGTTTTTTAAGTTTTTCTTAAAAATTTTATTTTTTTAATAATTTTCCAGTAGTTCAATTTTACTTTTAATGTAGTTTTCAGCTCCAAATTTTAATGATTTTGTTTGTTTACATTTGATTTCAATGCAACTGCAAGTATGCTCTCTGCACTTCTTTAAACATCTGTTGCATTTAGTAAACTTCTTAAAAGCCAAATCGTACAATTTTTATTTCATCCACAGGGAATATGATATTCATTTATCTGATGAAGTCCAGAGTGTACAGGAATTGAAACAATATAATGAAAACAACAAAGACAAGAAAAATGATCTGAATGAAGAAGAAATAATGTGAGTTTATAAGTAAGGTTGAATCTGTCAGTCAAATGAAAAAAAAAATAGAATAAAATGAAAAAAATTAAATTTAGAGAAAGAGCAACACTGTCATTTAAAATTAGTTACTGGTAATTCACTCCCACTAACACATAATGTTTTCTTAATGGTTGATGGAAATAAAAGTTAGTTGGATAGTAAAAACTCAGAGGAAATAAAACAAAAGTCATGAAGATAAAGTCATGGAAAAAGTTAAGAAAAATATCATAGCTTATAAGTTGGAAAAATCATAGAAAAAAATAGGTAATATTTTTTTTAATGAAATATGTCATAACTAATTTATTTAGGTACCTCCAAAGATCTGTTAAAAAATTAGCTTAGACGATGAAAAAAATGTTCTCAACATAAAAACAAAGTTTTATCATTAAAACTTTTCTGTTGTTATTAAGAGAGAAGACCAAAAGATTTTTTAATCTTTTTTAGAACATTCAAAATTCTGATTAAAAATTTCTTTTTTCTGACATCAAAATTTAGTATAGGAAATTTTAGCATCTTTTTCTGGTGAAAAATACATTGATATAGAAATTATTGCAAAAATCAAATAATTGTCGAATTTTAATGAAACTTTTGGGACTTATTCACAAATTAATTTAATTAAGAACATTATTGTCTAAGGAAAAAAATTGATCAATTGTTTTCATTTCCTAAAAATTTTAATTAAAATAATTTATAAAGTTTAAAATTTAAAAAATTTTGTATTAAAATTTTGGGTTAGATGATATTGTTAGTAATTAAAAGCTATATTTACTAATCATGAATTGAAAAGTTTACTACAATTTGGCAATTCCCAGCATTTTAAAAATAATTTAAAATTTTCTTTTGTGCATGTATAAATGTGCTGATTATTGTAATTATGGATGTCCATAAACAAAATTATTAGAAAATGAAGGTGATTACTATAGTAAATTTAAAGCCAAATTAACTCAAATTCAATAAAAAAATCAGATCATGAAGAATATTGTCCAAAATTTTAAAGATTACTGGCTAGTTAAAAATTATATAAAAAAAGGTGATCACATTATACGAGGGTCATTCAATAAATAAGGTGAATTTTTTGGTATAAGGACTTCTAATACAGATAGAAGCTTACTCTTTTTTTTTAACGTAGTCTCCCATCAGTATCACACACTTTTCCTCATCTGTGAACAAGCTTTTGTATTTCCTCAGTAAAAAAATCTTTGGACTGATGTCTCAGCCAATCACACACAGCACTTTTGACATCATAGTCACTTTCAAACTTCGTGCCTCTCATGAACACTTTTAAGGGACCAAACAGGTGTAAGTCTGAAGGGGCAAGGTCTGGGCTGTAAAAGGGATGAGGGAGTAGTTCTCAGCCCAGCTCCTTGTTTGTGCTCTGCAGTAAGCATCTTTGGCATCCACCAGCAGCTGACCTTTGAGTAGGCAAGGTCATCATGGACAATTTTGTGTGCTGTTCCAACAGATAGGCTCAAAGTCCTTGCAATGTCATCCACTGTTACCCTTCTGTCAAACTGAATGAGGCCATTGACTGATTCGATCACCTCAGGAGACTTCACTTCTGTAGGCCTCCCAGGTCTGTCTTCATCCTTAACACTGCTCCGTCCTTCTTTAAACAATTTATCCCCCTTGTAGACATTTTTATTGACTGAGACATGTGGCACCATACACAGTTGACATTCTCCTATGAATTTCAACTGGTTTGCACCCTTCAGCAACCAAAAAATTGATAACTGACCTCTGTTCAATCCTGGAGCATGCTTCTTGGTCGGCCATCTTTGTTAATCTCCAAAACTCTCAAAGTTTTTTTTCAATCTGCAAAAAATTAAATCCCTTTGAAAAAGAAGAAAAGCAAAAGAATTTTTTTTAAAAAAGTAAGCTTCTATCTGTATTAGAATTCCTTATACCGAAAAATTCACCTTATTTATTGAATGACCCTTGTATTTGTCAAGTAATTTTTATTGATATGTTCCCCATAGAAAAAAAAATTTGTTAAGTTTCCTGCTTTCAATCAAGCTGACAGTACATTAAATAGGCACCTACCCTTGTGTTAAAAGATGTATTTTGCTGATATTTTGAACAAAAAGTAAGTAATATATTTTTTTTAAATCAAATTAATTAAAACTTTAAATCGGCTAATATTCCTCAAATAAGGTTTTATATTTTATCTTTGGAAGATTTTTTAATCAAAATAATTACATTGTACTGACAGATAGTAAAAATAGGTAAAAATCAATGAAGTTTTTTTTTTTTTTTAGTGATTTAATCCTGTTACACAGTCATGGGGTATCTGATACTGACACTCTTTGTTTCAATGATCACAACCATGTTCCAGGGTTAAAAAACTCTTTCCTGTTATTCTAAATTAGTTTTGAAATACAGCAAAGTATTTTGCTTATTGAAAATATCAAATTTAATCTATTACTTTGAAATTAAAACTAAAATACAAGCTTCAAAATTTTTCATTATTAAACAAATTCATTTTCAATTTTCGGTATCATGTTACTTTGGAGATACTGACATATATCTTAAACCATATTTACTTTATAGTAATTATAATTTATAGTAATTTATAGTAATTATAATTTATAGTAATTATAATTTATAGTAATTTATAATAATAATAATTTATTGTAATTTATAGTAATTATAATTTATAGTGATTTATAGTAATTATAATTTATAGTAATTATAATTTATAGTAATTTATAATAATAATAATTTATTGTAATTTATAGTAATTATAATTTATAGTAATTTATAGTAA